>JASDQU010034132.1:0-10778 GCA_032191745.1 Picea mariana | reverse complement strand
TGGTTTATTTTTAAATTTTAATTTTTAAAGTTTTATATTTTTATAAGATTTGTTTATATTTATATATATATATATATATATATATATATATATATATATATATATATATATATAATTTATTTAAATGTATTTTTCTTTTTAATTGTCTTTTTTCTTTATATTTTTTAATATGTATAATTTTTTGGTTTTTGTTTTTTATGTAGTTTTTTTCTGTTAAAAGTGTTTTGGGTTTTGATTTTTTTTACTATTTTTTCTTTATTAATTTTTTTTGTGTGTTTATTATTATTTTTTTTTTGTGTTTTTTTAATTTTGTGTGGAAGAAAAGGTAATTTTTTTTTAGATAATTTTAATTTAACTTTAAATTTTTTTTTCATGAAAAATATATATTTTATTTTTTCCTTAAATAATTTATATTTTTAATTTTTTATATAGAATAAATGCCATCAAAGAAAATCTCTGTGAATATATCTAGAACAAGACCTGTAGTAATGGCATCCAAAAACCCAGCTAGGACTTCCATGAATGTTAGAAAACAAAATGCTATCCCAACAACTGAGGTCACAAGATCAATGGAGAATGTTAGAGAGTGAAAAATTGTCAATGGTGAGAGTAGAATGGAGCATTCTTGGTATCTTAAAGACAAACAAACCGCCAATGGAGAATAAATAATTTTGTACTGTGCTAAATTTGAACATGTGCAAGAAAAATATCAGTCACTTGGAATGTTACAAGATATATGTTTGGTGTCGGGCACATATATTGTTTATGCATTGGTGAAACAATCAAATACATATCTCAAGATCAGATATTGTTTGAAAATGAACAATTATAAAAGGGAAGAAAATTTCATAGAATTATGTGCAATGATCATGATAGACATTGAGATGGGAAATGTAAGTTTGTTTATTCTTATTTTTGTAGTATGTATTATTATAAGTTTCATGATAATTGTTAAATCTTATTTAACATGGAAATGACGTATTTTATTTTTACAGAATTTTGCTAGGCGACTTTCAAAGATGTTAGTGGGGATTTATTCTACGGAGACAAATATCATGGAAGTCATCAAGTCCTTTCATATCGATAAGGCACATGAAGGAAGGAAAAATAAGCAAAGAGTAATAGAAGTTGAAGCTGCAAGAGAAGACAAAGAAGAACAAGAAAGAAGAAATAAAATTCATCATTCTAGAAAGGATAAAAGGGTTACATTTGAAGAAATGGAAACTCCAGATGAAGATGTCACTGAGATTAATGCCAATGATGTTACCACTCTTCCTTAGAAGAAGAATAAACGACATAAGTGCAAAATAGGTATGCCCAATGATGATTTCATTCCTGGTGATTATGAAGAGATTGTTGAGTTAGATGAAACTCATTTAAATCATAAAAAGAGGAAAGCAAAGGTTGTTGATGAAGAAGAATTCACAGTTACCTCCAAATATCATGATGGAAGTCCTAAAGGTAGCAAAAAAATAATAACATTTTGTGTTGATCTAGAAGATGGTATTATCAAAACAACGCAAAATACCATTCAAGATCGACCGAGGAGGAACAACTTGGTTGATGAGGGCCATACATTTCAGTTGAATGTGAAGCAGCTTTATAAACCCACAAAAGGCAAAGAAAAGTACCAAATTAGAAAACCACATCAAATGTATATCCACAACTTCAAAGCACTGATTAGGCACAATCCATACGCACATGTGGTCAGTTACTTAGTTCTTGTTGACCCAATGGAAGTTCCTACCAGGGATGCATTTGATAGCTATTTCCAATTGGAATTTAAAACTGGACAGATATGGGATTTGGTAGATGATATCTTCAACCTATGGGAAAATATTGGTATAAAAAATTATAAGGTTAAGAAGTCTAAACATTTAGTAGGTAGCGCAAGTAAGATTCGAATATTTGGACAGTTTGTTGGGAGGTTGAGGCATTAGAGAGAGCAAGGAAAGGAGCAAGAAGATTCGATGATGATGACGATGACTAAGATGACAGGGGAGTATCGAAAACAACAAAGACTTGGCAAAGTACGAGGACCGTCAATCGATACATATGAGAGATTAAATCTCAACCATAGAAAGTCGTTGGTACCTCATAAGCGAGGCATAAAAGGAAGAGTGACATCATGCTGATAGGGATGCCAACATGGTAGATGACATGCCTCGAGGGGTGACATGTGTCGACAAATTAATGGTTGATGGGACGAGAGTGGTCTTGGAGGGAGAGGAACTCCCTTGGTCTTCACTTTAAACCATGGTCATCAGATCTATCTATTGTTAGATCCGATTCGTTCATAGGAAGATGGTGGGTATAGATCCAGAGTGATACCTAGAGAATGAGCTGACAACAAAGAGGATCTCAAGATCAAACTATATCCATTGATCAGTGAAAAGGTGATATGAAATCTCAGTTGTGAATCTGTGTAGGTCCCACCTGTTCACCCAAAAGAGGTTAAAGGAGAGAAAATTATTTGTCGCAYAATATGGAGGTGTYGACACGATCAAAGTCGTTAGATGTTAGATATCGAGAGCCATTAGATGTTGGAGATAGAGAGTTGTTATATCTGGGAGTGAACCCACCAGAGAGTTCATCGTCGAAACTTGTTGGTTGGGGTAAATCACAACTCCTAAGGAGTAGAACCCCGATGACGATGAAGACCAACCCAAATGATCGAAGTCGTTAATCTGGAAAGATCAATGGGCCAAGTGTCAGGTTCCATGCCATATTTTAATTAAGTTCCATGTTGGATGGCACAAGTGCTAGGGTGCCACGTGGTAGTGAGGTGGACATGATAGTTGAAATCCCAAAAACTTCGAAAGACTGTAACTTTCTATTCAAAGCTCGGTTTTGAGTATGGGTACAGTCGTTGGAAATCTCTTGGTGAGCAGAATCCATCTATGAGATTTTGAGATAGATTATAATTGATTTGAGGAGAAGGAAATTTAGACGCCCCACCATCCTAAGTAAGTTTTAGGGGGTTGAGTGTGTTACAGAAGGGGGATCCCATTCCTTGGGTTATGCAGGTTGTGGAAATAGAGTGGAACCTAGTTTTTGGGGCTACTGTGTGTGGAGAGTGGACATCCAAAAGGGCCAAATCTCCTTGTGGACTCATAACCTCAACTCAGGGGTGGCCTGTTATTGAGAGGAATGAACAACAATGCCTATGGTTGGGAGGTTCATCCTTCGTATGAAACCAATTGGTTATTATGCTTGCAAATAAGGCCTCTGTTCTCTTTTTATGTTTATTATGTTGTGCAAATTATTTATAGAATGTTGCGTGTTGGTTGTTTACTTGAACAATTGCATTCATATTTTCGTATATTGTTCTAGATACATTTAGAACTGTGGTATCTATCAACAAGTTAGATCCGTGTGTCATGTGTAGTTGGTGAGCTACATGAAAATTTAATTATCATACAATTTTAATGATTTAATGTGTTTTTGAACATAATTTTATTCAGTTGGTGGCTGGGTACGTTACATGGTACTACTCGAAGGGATACTGACATAGCTTACAAGGGTGTCCAACTAGGTGAAACCTCTTGTATTTTCTACATGTATGATTCCCCTACCATAGTTTTATGTGACACAATCAACCCCCTAAACCTTACTTAGGATGGTTGGATGTTGACTTTCCTATTCTTCTCATGACACACTATCAGACTCACCAGTTGCTTAAGTGAGGACTTCTCTTATCACGATTTAAACAAAGATAACTCTTATTGATTCTCAGGAAGGTTTCTCCACTTATCTTATTGAATTACCCAGGTGCCTAAACACCCTCAATCAGACGGTTTGATTTTCTTATCACCCTAAGATCAACAATCTCTAGATATTCAAAATAATTCTAGCTGGAATGCCCAGCCATCTAGGTTAATCTCCCCTTCGACGATGATATCTCGACAGATCATCCTCTGACATCTAATGGTCCTCTGACTTAGGGTTCCCACGTATGCAATTTATGCCAGTGTCTCTATCCACTCGACGTTTACTCTCCTCTCAATCGTCCATCCCACATGTTAACAAATGGGACCCACATAATCTACAGTCGGGATTAAATCTCGCTCACATGCCAATAAACGGTCATCCCTTTTCTCTCGTAGTCCCTCCTCCCTCAGAGCATCACCTCTTCGGATCTATGAACTACTCTGAGTAGCTCACTTCGACCACACACTATTTGATGGATCGAACGACCCTCATTCATATGATCCTACAGACTCTATGATCTTCAGGGCTAAGACATGTTTCCTATGAGGGTCTTAAAATCCTCCACCTAGAAGCAATTATTGTCAGATCCAATGGATAGGATCTCATGTTATACCTCACAGTGAATCTATAGTCCTCGAAGTTCTTATCATTAGACTTATGTTACAATTCTCCTTCCTGGCCTTCGACGACCCCCTTGTCCGATAATCTCTTTATTGGATCCAACAGTCCAAGATTCTCTTGAGTCACTCTTCAATAGATCAATGGTCCTCATCGATTCAGGGATCTCTCCATTGAAGTCCAAATACTACTTTACTTCAATTACTTCGAAGGTATCATCATCCAACCAACGGTCTAGATCTGCTCACTTAGTTGAATCAATGGATGTGAATTCGCCCAACTTGAAACATTGTTTCCTCCATAGTACAGTATGATTCCAAACTTAACATTTCATGGTTTTTCCTCTGGCCTTTCTAAGGTTCTACCAAACTTCTAATATCTTTGGAATTCCAGGTTTAAACTGGCTAAGGTCTTCCCCTAGGAAATTGGGTGAAGAATTGCATGTCTTCCAAGATTTCCACCTAAAACAAGTGATTTCTTACAAGGATTAAGCCTCTCAACCCCCTTACCAGGACTCTTTAGATACCAAGGTATTCTTGTCTCTTTTTGAGTGAAGATTTTATCCATATATTGCAAACTTTCCTCTTCAGTTGTAATATTTTCAAGGATACAGACCTTCCCGACTTGAATTAAATTCATGAGTTAACAAATTTATACAGTGAAGGTAAATATGCATATTCTATTTTACACAGTAGTTCAATGCATCATTTACATGCATTCATATCTTCCCATTAAACCAAAACCACACATTTACATCATTACCATGTATTAGAGAAGCCAAGTTAGATACTTAATCTGTTCAAGGAAAATATCAGCAACCAAATGACTAAGAGAGGATGTCTTTCCTCCCAACCTTAGGCCATACTCCAGAGTGCCTTTATACAGTATGCCACCCCCGTGCCAAGCCATGATATCACAAGGGAATGATTCAGTTGGTCGTCAACTCAGGATGATCCATGAAGGCTACTCTCCTCCCCCCTCTTACAACAACAGAAGTTTCGCCCTTCCCGCTTCTTGCTAAATGGTGATTTTATAGTGATTTTTTCATATTCATTGTATATAAATATAGTTATAATTGAAATGTATGTCAATATAAATATACATATAGAATGGACACTAAATCAAGTGATTAATGTCTAAACACTAAAATTGTTTAAAAGAAATCATCGATACATTATGTTTTGAATTCTCGCATCCAATTTGCATCCTTGATAGATGGCTACATTAGAAGGAACCATGAAGTCTAAAATATTGTAGTATTAATATGTATAATGTGAATGGTAGTTAAGAATTTATGATTGTATATATAAATATAGTTATAATTGAAATGTAAGTCAATATAAATATACATATAGAATGGACACTAAATTAAGTGATTAATGTCTAAACATTGTTTAAAAGAAACCATCAATACATTATGTTTTAACTTCCCACATCCAATTTGCATCCTTGATAGATGGCTGCATTAGAAGGAAATGTGAAGTCTTAGATATTGTAGTATTAATATGTATAGTGTGAATGGTAGTTAATAATTTATTGCATCCTTGATAGATGGCTACATTAGAAGGAAATGTGAAGTCTTAGATATTGTAGTATTAATATGTATAGTGTTAATGGTAGTTAATAATTTATGATCATAATGACCTAGAGAAAAGTACTTTTAATATACAAAAATAATGGATTGGAAATATTTTATGCAAAATAAAATAAAACATTGTTTCAAACAAAATAAATAAATGAAATTTTCTTTTAATTTAGACAATTTTTCTAATAAATAAAATTTATTAACCAAAATTTAAAAGCAAAAATTCATGCAAAATAAAATAAAGAAAGAAAGAAACCCTTGGAAGAAGGTTGGATTGGAGACACATGGCCTTTAGAGGCCCAAACCTACCATATCCAACTCAATGTTTGGCCTAAAGGTGCAAAAACGTCCCTCCTAAAAGGGTGGCATCACCCTTAGGGTTTTCATTTGTGCAAAAAGTAAAATTTAAAGTGAATTGTTTAATATTATTTGTGTACAGGGGAAAGATTAGGGTTGTTGACCCCTAGTCTTGTTGTTTACCCTAAAATTATGTGGACAAACTATCTTAGTGACATTTTGTATAAATAGAGATCATAAGATCTCATTTTAAATCATAACTCTCTCATTTGGAGAAGCATTAGACTGAATTTTTCACTCTCTTTGACTAGTTCTCTCTCTTGTGCTCTTTTTTATGGCAATCTTTTGGATTTTTGGTTGATGGAAGTGATGCGCTAGCCTTAGAAGGCTATTCTCTAGCTATTGTGGTGGTTTATCTTATCTTTTTCCTTCAATTGGTAATATTTTTACATTGTGCTATCATTTGTTATTCAAGTCAAGGTTATTTTGCTAGAGCTAGGTGGGAATTATAAGGGCATACACCCCCACCTTAGTCTCCATTTTATGCTTACATGTTATTGGTTTAATAAGGGTTTTTTAAGAGAAGTATAAGGGCATACACCCTCTTAGGTCAAACCCTAGCTAGAGATACTTCCCTTGGGGAGTAAGAGGATTTACACCCTCGAGGAGGTAATACCTCTAGATATTTCTTTGCTTGACTCCATTAACCCATTTTTTAAAGGCACTAGTCATTTTCTTGATGTATTGGAGAAATAAATTGTTACATTGGTAAACGTGAATTTTTCAAGTTTTAAAGTTATCTTTTTAGGAAAGTGTTCCTTGATCCTTTGGCTCCCTTGCCTCATCGAGTCGTCCCCTTTCAACCACCACTTCTTGCCGTTGTTACAAAACTAACCTACAACCATTAGGGCTGTAGAAAACTAACCCTCTAACCCCTAATAACTCCTAAAATAACCCTAGGATTTAGTTCTAATTTTTCCCTAACCCTCTACTAACACTAGCGCACTTATCTAGGTAATTAGAAGTGGTTTCCAGTGGCTTAGTTTTATGTTGTTAAGTTTGGTTTGCTACAACCATAAGGTTGATAATATCACTGCAACAACCTTTTGTTTCAGCCTTTTATTTTGTGCTAAAGTTATCGCTTAATAATTGAACAATATTACCAACTTAACAAGAGATGTGACCTCAAAATGAGAACTCTAGCCCTTAAAACCCATATTTTTTCATAAAAAACCTCTAAATTAACCCCCAATTCAAAAAGTGGTGCTACCGGTAGCACCCTTTTTTTGAGGTTAAAATTACAACTTTTTTTCAAGCAAGGCCTAAAACATGCATATAGTTTCTAAAAAAAAACCTTAAAATCAACACCTAAATCAAAGAATGGTGCTACCGAAAGAAAAATGTTTTTTTCTAAACATTAAAATGATACCTCATTTGAAACCTTATCCTAGTGTGGAAAGTACCATTGCAACCAAAACCTAAAAATTAACACATTTTTGAAAGTGGTGTAAAACATTATCAATGCTATAAACCAAATCATAAAATCAACCCTTAAATATTTACTTTTTAAGGTTAGTTTATCACTCCAACCACAAGATAATACACAATGGCATGAAAATATCACCATTTCAGATGTCAACATTCAACATAACTTCGAAATATTTTTTATTTTAAATAAAAAGTCTATACAAATTACATTTAATGAAACATAAATTATTTTTTAAAAAGTATTGTTACATTGTCCATATTCAAAACAAAAGAGCTAAGAAATTTTGTTATATATTCTCCATAATCAAAACATATAATTCATAAAATATAGAAATGATTCATAAATTCATGTAAGATCATATGTAACTGAGAACACTTATTTTTGGTTACCATACAAACAGCATATTGATAAAAAAAATACATAAAATGTTTCATACACTAAATCAAATTCATTCATGGATTCTAACACACCATTCGAATATACAATTTCGTTAGCTGAATCATTGGATGAAGATGTAGATGATCCATATTCTTCTCTATTATCAATGAGTGCACCATCTGAGTCTGCATGTATGACCAACATTTCAAATGTCAAAAGCCTTTTTGATCTATGACTAGGTTCAGTAGAATCCCATATTGCAGTTATTTCTTATGGCAACAACCTCTTGATAATATCTATGGTCCTGGAGCGAAGATTTCCTCTCTTTATCAAATTGAAGTTGTAGAAAAATATGTCAACATCCTCTCATTTTAAGATGTTGGTGCGACAACGAGTTATATTTTGACCCTTTCTTTTTCTCTTTCTGTTGATCTATTTCTCAACCACCATCTCCTTCTTGTACACACCATTGAATGGGTGTGTACTTTTTTCATACCAATGCACTTCAACTGCTATAACATCTTCATTTTCTTTATTGATCCTTATAACCTTTGCAATCCAGAATGGATAACCATATGGATCTTCAGTGGCTAAGATTGCAATCATACAACCCTCCTTAATATCTTGTATTGAACCCCTGTAAAGATTTTCCATGGCTTCATGTTGTGCACGTGATCTTCTAGAACCATTATACATTTCTCTTTCCTCTATCTGTGAAAACTCAATAGCAGCTTTAAATTCTTGTTGTTCAACAATGTTTCTTTCTTCAGATTCATTCGACCTATTTTATGGTCAAATAAATAGAGTCTTCAAAAATGTATCTTCATTTGTTGAGCTTGAAATTATGTCACTTTGATTATTGAAAAAATACTCCCACCAAACAAAATCAACAACATTAAAGTACTCATGTGTATCTTTAATGGACCTTTTTTTTGTTTCCTCCAAGCATTCAGAATAATCTACATCTCTATTACGCCTTCGTGCATTATGGATTTCAACAAATGATTGTAATAACATTAAATTTGATGTAAATATTGGATGATATGGAATGGACTTCAAAAATGCCAAACCTAATGAAGGCCCCCATTCTGTAGTAGTTGAATACTTCTTTCCCCATATAAGTGTTTTCCCATCAAAGGTTTTGAAGAAAAATTGATGTTGGAAGCTAATGTCATTAAGCTGCTCAATACACTTTTCTTCACCACGCGATCCCTAGATAAATCTTGGCATCTCAACAATTTCTTCTAATATGTGAAAAATATGCTATGGAATGTATGATTTCTTAATACATTCAATTAATGATGGTAGGCTTCCAACATTTTCCCTCTTCAATGTTATTGAAAAACGACTGAACATTTGATCAATATGATCATGCGTGTGTCCAACAAGAAGGAAACCAACTTTAACCTTTTGAAAGATTCCTAGTTCAACAAGCATGATGAGATATCCAAACACAATTTGATTTTTGTTTTCACAACTTAGTGTTGTCCAATTGCATATATAGAACTTGAGGAAGATTACCAGACCAGTAAGTGAGCACATTATGAATTATAGTGATGGTCATATTTTCATCATTATGAATATTTGGAGTTGTGAAGTAAACCCTTGGAAACATTTTTCCATTAAAAACCATACAACCAACCAAGTGAAACTAAATGAAATTATCTTCCGGTAAAGTTTTTGGTGTACAGACAAAATGTGGAAGAAGTGTTTTTTTTTTGTCTATGCCATCAATTATCATACCCATATATTTATCTAGAGCATCATAAAACTTATTTCTATGTTTGTACAACTTTTTCCTTTCACTTGATTGTTGATTCACGTGTTTCTTGAAGTTCTTTGACTATATAATCTGCACATGACACAAAATGAAAATATTGATAATATGTTTTTATAGTTGATAACTATCGAATTTAAACAAAAAAAAAATTGTAAATATATACCTCTTTCTACCCCTTCAGATTGATCTTTTCTTTCCTTAAGAGAATCACATATACTGCAAATCCCCATCCTTGAATTCTTAGGAATACTGACATTGTTGAATTGTTTCTTTCATACTCTTGTAAAATATGCATATGAAATAAAATTATGATTTCCTTCAACACTTTCAGCATATTCTTTGTATAACTTGTAGAATTCATTCCTTGAGAAATTATCTGGAATATGTATTGTCTCTCTATCTAACATAGGCTCTCCATGTTTGGAAAAGAAGTCTCGCATCCATGACAATGCAGTGTTTGTTAATGGGCCACTCTTTCGTCCATGATGTACCTTTGAATGAAATGTAGAATCTTTTTCCAATCTTGTTTGGATCCTTAATGATAAGCGAAGATTACCAGTTGAGTGGAATTTTTTGAAAGCCTTTCTACAAAGTAAAAGATTCCCAATGCGATAATCATATCCTATGTTCATAGATATCATGCACCCCACTAAATATGAATTTTCTGTGATCTTGTTCATTGACAAATAATTATTCGTTTTTTCCAAGGCATACATGTGGTCTATACTTTTAAAACAATTCTTTTGAAAATGATCATTAGAAATCAAATCACCGATGGAAAATGATTTAGTGAGAAATTCTTTACTAGACCTTGTATAACTAGAATGATTTGGATTGATATAAAAAGTTCTAGTCCTCGTTCTAGACACAATATTTCTTTGCAATCTCTCCACTATTTCAACTTCATAATTAGGAGGAAT
>JASDQU010034130.1:0-10750 GCA_032191745.1 Picea mariana | reverse complement strand
AGGGAAAGTTGATGTTGATTGTTTTGAATTTCCTCCTAAAGTATTTTTGACTTGGGATGAACTAGTTTACTAGTTTACATCAACATACGGGTAGCCTAAGAATCCAATAGTTGTTAAAGGATTATAATAACATTCAATTTTACAAATGGTAAAACCATTAAATATTTCAATCTTAGATTCACCAAAATGTACAATCAAATCCCATAAATGATCCATCGTCATAATCAAGTTACTTTCATTCAATACTATAATGGATTTCCCTCTTCTTGTCATCATAGTTTAGAAGAGAAAAATGTGACAAGCCTAGGATCTGCACTCTAAACTTGTTTGGGGTTTGAAGAAAAAATGTAAAGAACAATTCTTCCTAAAGAATATTTTGTTAAGCAGACTGAAATGTCAACTGTCCTACATCTAGTTCACGATATGAGCAATCAAATGACTACTATTGAAAGAAATGGGATCACAAAAAATTCAATCCCTGTTGAATCCTCTTCTCAATATTTGTTGAGAAATCGTCCTATTAATTCCTTATCATACAATAAACCAAAGGTTGTTATATCTAAATCTTGGTGTAACTTTTGCGATGAAAATCATGAAGAGAGAACTTGTGAAGTCAAGATAAAATCACAGGAAAGAATCTTTGGAAAAATAAATGAAGCAACTGTCGTTGCCTTAGATTTTGTTCCCGAATAAGATGTAATGTTAGTAAAAACTCAGAGTAAATCTTATTCTGACAAGGGAAAAGGTGAAAATCCCAAAACTACCTTTTCCTCTAGATCTTTTTCTCCAAGTACGAATCCTGAGGTTGACAAAGTATCACAAAGTCAAGGGGATTTAACGTCTTTACCTTCATCAAAGTATAACATATTGAAACAACTAGGTAATATAAAAGAATATGAAACTCTCTCGGACATGATCGTTATCCCTGAGAAACAACAACATCTTAAAAATTATATGGAAGGTAAAATTTCTTCAATAGCTAGTTTGTCTGAAAACCTTGATGATGATGATTCACATGTAAATAAACAAGGTGTAAATAATTTCAAAAATTCTATAAAAAATCTACCTTTTTTTTATTTATATAAATATTTTTGATAAAATATAAAATTTCTACCTAATAGATGGTGGGTGTGGACCTAGTGTTGGACAAGAAGTTCAAAGAACTAAGTTTTGAGGGTGTGCACAAAATCAGGAAGGACAACGGTTAAGCATGAAAAACCAAACAGGCATGCAAAATAAGGAAGAACAATAGTCAGGAATGTAAAAGTAGCATGAAGGCACAAAGGTAGGAAGAGTACACCCAAAAAATGAGTTGTCATGAGTTGTAATGAGTCATCATGATTTTTCATAGGATTTTGGGATAAGTGAGTAAAGTTTTTATCTCTAAATTCTATGCATAAATATGTAATGGGTTGGGAAGAATAGGTTGTTGAAGTTGAGTTGATGAGAGGTTGAGAGAGTAGATTAAGAATGAGAGAGATTCTGTGTCTAAATGTTTAGGGAGGGTTTGCAAAGAGAGGCTTTCACTACAGAGCGGCTAGGCATGATAGGGAAAGATATCATGAAGTATCTATTGTAAGCGCAATGTGTAAACATGAGATGATTGCATGGAGAATAATAAATAAGCCATTTGTTATGGGCGTAGCCCAAGAAATGGGTGAACCACGTTAAATTGTGTGTCTAAATGTCTTTTTATGTGATTGTTCCTGGATGTTCTATTTATGCATAGCTAGATCTAGATATGTTTATTAGATGATTGGTGCACAATAATGATGAATGTAACAATGAATAGTTTATGTTTTAATTTGCATCACAATGGTCTTGCATAAATAAATTTTACTAATTAACCAAGGGAAAAGAGACACAAAATACTGTGGAAAGGTGGATAAATAGGAATTAATATGATGATAGCCTCCCATCCCCTCATCCCTTAAAAAAAATGGTTCTTGTAGCCCCAATAGATTCCTTACATGAGACTTCACTTCCATGAAAATGATCTCGAAAGGGTCAGTGTCCATAGGGTTTGTTGGTAGAATAAACTGAACCCGGGGTATTACAACCACGTTCCATCAAATGGTTCTTTTTTCGGGACCCAGACTATGTGATTGAGGGAATGTTTTGGAGGCCGACTAAGAAAGAGATCACGAAATGGATAGAAAGGAAGGAACAAGAATTTTCCCATAAAGAGAATAGAAAACCTCAAATGAGCGATGAGAAATGGATGCAAAGGTATGTGTACACAAAGCTGCATGAGAATTTCTTTGGTGAATTTTTTATTATTTTAACTTAGTGGTTAGAAATATCAGTGGAGAATATTGGAAGGTATCAAATTGTAGCACCGAGGAAGTAGAATCCTAAGCTGGTAAGACAATCGAATTATGTAAGTAATAAGACTTCTTGTGAAATTGATTTTTGGTTGAATAACATATTGGGGGGTTATATTATGGAATTTGAAATAGATTTCTCATAGTCATAAAGTGTTGCAAAGAGGGATTTATTTAAGGGTCCGTGTGGAGGGTTTATGAAATCATTGGGTACCTGTATAAAGATTTTTTTGTGTGACAAGAGTGTGATGACAATGGGATTTGATTGCTGAGAGGCCCCACACACATAGGGGAAATAGGGGATGACCATGGGAATCCATGAAAGTAGAAAGGATTGAAGAAAAATATGAATAAGGTAGGGAGGGACTGAGGATGTAGAGAAACAACAAAAATGTACTAAAAGAAGAAGAAACATTTGTATTACAATGTAGTGGAGGAAGGTACAAGAGGTTGAAGACTAGGGCTAAGAAAGGAGAGTCACGCAGTGAGTATGAGTGGAGAGGACCTTGCATAGTAGTACATATTGTAGAGACACCATGTACATAAGGGGAGGAAGAGGATCCTCAATGTAGTCCTATAATAGAATCACTGGTAATTCCTACTCAAGTTGAATCCTGTGTCGAATCCACAACCTGGGGTGTGTCACCAAAATATGAGGTAATAGTTGAATATTTTTCAAAAGAACTTATAGTTAGTAGAGGAAGTTAGAATAGTAGTAGTCAGAATAGTGGGAGAAATGTGTCTAGTTAGATCAATGGAGGTAGTACATCGAGTCATAGTCAGACAACATCACTAAAGGGAGGTGTTGAGAACTCAACACACCCTAAAAATCCTTTAGCATTTTTTTTACTTTTTGGGTATCACTTGATCCTCTGCACTGTCTGATTCGATTTCATTTTGAGAAATGTTTTGTATCTTTTTATTTTCATGAATCTCATCACCTATTCAAGTTTGCTTGAACCTATAAAACCTCATGGATAAAATGCCTTAACACTTGAATAAAGAATCGGTAGCCAAACACTTCACCCAACACGCTCAGGTTTAGCATCGCAATAAATTCAAAGAAGAAAAGGAACCACTCGGAAAACCACAATTGTCGAGCACCGATCTCCATCAACATCGACAGAAGGAAGTTATGGTTTTCATTAAGTTTTTCACACAAATATATTGGATAGTCAATTCCCCTTCGACATTGGTAAAATACGAGGAGGACATATGTTAACTAAGAATGAAAAAGATATCGCTGAGAGTCAATGCCTGATGTGCTTTATCAGAATCGGGGAAAAACCAAAAGGATTACAACAAAAATTTAGATCACGATAAAATTTATTCTCGATTCGTTTTTGGCATCGAGAGTTTTTCAAAAGAGTTGATTCGAAAGGGCTTTGATAGGTTTATCATCAATCACCGATATTGGACACTTTTTTGGCATCGAAAAGATAAGTTTTTGTTTAGAATGAATAACCTAAGGAAAGTCTCAACCCCGATTAATACAAGTGAATTAAGTCACTGGTATCCAATGCCACATGTCTTTGTCAAGTAGAAGGGTCATACAATCTAGTTCCATCTTCAGTCATTCTTGGTTCCCTAGGTCCAAGTCACACCTCCAAGTCATCTTTTTCACATCCACATTGTACAGTAATATCGATTGGTGTCAGAGGTTTTTGCAGGAGGATATAAATGAAAATTTTCGTAGCAAAACCCTGACCCCCAATCCACCAACTAAAAGAGTGACACGACGGGACGTTTTAACATTAGATAAAATCGAATTTTGAGCATTTAAGGAGCTAATTAATACTCAATCCTCCATTAGTTGCTACCTCATGCACCAATAAAAAAATTCATTTAAAATAATTGATAGACCACATCACCATTCGTGCCTCTGCCATTAACGTATGATGAATTTAAGTTTTAGAGATTAGGCAACAGATTTATTGAAAATTCACTCATAACCTGAATTGAATGGTTGATGTGACATGATAAGATATTTCTTGTTTAAAATCTATTGATCCATTGTGAATGTAATCATTTTGTTTCTTATATATTTCCAGAGTGTTTGAAGGAGAAAGACAAGAAACTCGAAGACTGTATCGACCCTGTGATTATAAAAATAACTAGGTTTGAAAAATCTTTAGAGGTATGTATCCGAGTCTATAAATTTTTACATGGCTATAATTTATATGTGTTTATCTGGTTTTCACACAGTCTCTAAAATTTTACTTAAGTTGTAGGAACAATACCGTCAAGAAATCCAACCACCAGACGCTCGTCGAGAGCACCAAAGATAGGCGAAGTGATCTGGATTATTTTCGGCATGAAATGAGATCGGAGATATAATAAAGAAATGCACAGAGATATCACAAATATTCAATAATATAACAGAAATATATCAAAGATGCAACCATAAAAACAAATATATAGTAATAAACGATTTCTATTAATGAAATAAATGTACAGAGACTGTAAAATACATAATGAAAGACTCGATAAAATGGTGGCATCTTATCTCTAAGAAGAGATGTGGCGTCTACTTGCATTCACAAGAAGATGATTACAATGAGGCTCTGAAGGAATTTTTACAATAAAAAAGAATGTCAAAATTCCTAGACATCTAAAAACCTAACCCTGGGAGATGAAGTGCCAAAAGTCATGTGGGCCCCGTTTGGGTAAGTTAGTACATCAACTTCTCGGGGTCGTAACTTTTGCATACGATCTTCGTTTTAGGCGTATGATAGCTCGTTGGAAAGGTATCATCGAGGAGATTCATTTTGGGGGATCAATAATGCCTTAAGCTATCATTGAGAATATCAATCTCGAGAAACCTTCATTTGGGCCCTCAAAATGGCCCCAAAAGTTAAAAACTGCTAAAAATAGTAAATTGCCAAATTTGCCAGAAAACTATTTTGAGCTAGTCAGAAAAGGTGGGTGGCCACCGATATCTACCTGAATCATGAAGGCTCTTCTCCAGGGATCGTGAGGAAATTAGAATACGTCCCTAGTCCAGAGCCTATCATCACAACAACAATGGAGAATGTTTTCATCCAACCTCCAGCATTTGGCGATACTGAGGCAAGAACCGGGTCCTAGATGGTGCTCCCACAGTGGGGGGATCTCTTTAACGAGATCAGTCGAGAAGAATACCTGGGATATTTCCCACGTGATATGGATGTAAGGCCACTCGATGACCAGGTGTTTCTGAACATCCAACGGTCGTATCTACACATGGTGGCAAGTAGAACCCCAATTTTTCCCTGCATAGAGGTCATGAAATGGCTCATCGGCCACACAGACACACATAAGTGTTTAACCAATGATGACAATGGTGAGTGTGTCGGATTTTTCCTCCTGATAGAACTTTATAAGTATTACAAACTCAGAGACCACAGGTGCGGCTAAACACATACTTCGTGGCAAAGTTCTACGAACACCATGACACCAACCGAGTGATGGCCTCACGGTGGAGGGAGGACAAGAATTTTATCAACCAAAGCACTGGCTGGTATGGTATGGTTAACTTGAGGAAGCCATACATCTATTTGATGTCTCTTATCTGTCATTTATATGGAGAGAAATATTTCTCCAAATTTTCGGAGGCATGGATGCCTTTGGCATACACAACTGTGATCATCAGGTGTAGCTTCAACTAGGGAGAAATAATCTCCAAGAAATTAAGCATCTGTGTGCAGTAGTCTCAGGCATCAAAGGAAGGGGAAACTCCATCATTTTACATGGCTTCATACCTTCTTGATGCCGTTTGCGCTAGGAACATCTTTGCCTACATGAATCTAAGATGACATGTTGCAGAGCTCCCGGTTCACGTCTACTTTAGCGTGCTATGGGAAAACTGGTATAAGAAATCTTACTCCCTCATCTGCAATGAATTTATCGCCCAAATTTATTTCATTCTTTTTAAGAAGGAGTGCCCAATGCTATCAGCAATGGCCATAAAAATTATTACCAAGGCAGGCCATTGGTATTCGGAAAAGCACACCACCTACATTAGGGTTTTCAAGGCCACCAAAGCACCACATCTCCTAGAATCTCATGTCCCAGACCATCTCATCATAGGAGAAATATGTTATCAAACCATCTTGCAAGGCTACAACGCCACCCTAGTCAAAGACAAGAAACGAGCTTTCATACCCTACGGTTTCCATGTAGGGTTCTATTTGGTAAAGGATATCGCTCAATCCAAGCAAGAAGGGTTGAGCCAACTCAAATTCAGATTCTTGACTGGTCGATTTTGCAAGAAGGATCCAAAGGGACTATTCCTATAACATGCTTCACAAGTATCATCCTATTGGTTGTATGCACACGATAAGTTCGAAGACGAAGTCTTCATAGAGAATGCACAGGACTGGGATGCGCTGGTGCAAAGGATGGCTAACCTGCAAATGACCAGGTTCAAAGCCATGACCATGGATGAATAAGTGACAAAAGAGGTGAAAATAGTCAGCTCATGAGGCCCTTAGAGCCAGGGAAGGAATCAGAGTGGGAGAGGCAAGAGAGGTACAAAACAGGGAATTATCTTTAACATTGGTGGCACAAGAAAGGGGATTTCTCTTAACGGAATAGGCAAAAAGAGTAATTGATCAATTGTAGAATGACCCGGACCTCGTAGAGATGACAAGGGTCCATGCCAACAATCTGGTAGAAAGATGAGGAGGTCCAAGTGACCCAGATCCAATACAAATTGAAGAGATCACCGAGCTAGATAACCCTGAAGTTTCAACGCCACAGGCCAAATCACTAGGGGATGTTCTGGCTTAGCTCGAGATAGAAAGGAAATCAAGGAGAATAAGTGCACCAAACCCCCTACATGAATTAATAATGATATATGATGGTGAGGAGAGTTCAAAGGTTCCCCTAGTGACTCTGGTATAGATCACAGAGGAAAAGGAACTCGAGAAAGCATCTTCCCTAGCTCCCAATCCTCAAACTCAAAGCCTTCCACAAAGTGACCAGGAGGTCGAAAGTGTCTTAGACACTGAGCTACTCGATGCATTGGAGACCCAAGTGGACAACCCAAAGGACAAGCTAGGAACAGTTGAACAAGAAGAAGAAGTGCCACAGCAGGAAACCGACATCTCAACAGTTGATTATCAAGTAAGTATTGAGCCTACCCCTGATGCATCAATTTTGGTTGGTACTTTACCTCCCAATGAGAAAAAACTAGAGGCCAAACTTTCAGATCACACAAAAGAGGTTAAAGAACCGAGCCTTGAACATATTTACACTATTGGGATCCTGGGAAACACGCTTACTTGGGAAGAGCAGCAAATCCTCGAACCCATGGATGAGTTCGTCGATATACAAGTCATTTCCTATGACCAAAAGAAGAAAGACATCATGAAGAGAAGCACCAAGAAGAGGAGGATTACTCTGGACATCTCCATCCTCATCACCACAGATAAAACATTGATTAGCATGGATCATGCCAAGAAGTCTGATCTTATCGGCATAGGGATGGAAATCACAGATGCCACCCTGGATAGAGTGAGGAAGGATGAACAGGAGTTGGTCAATGCACTGAATGATTTGGAGCATATATGCCATTTGGAGAAATATTATTAGGACTCCACATAGGCCATGGTGTTCTTCAGAAGTGAATTCCAAAACATCTACAATAAATTCATGAATGAGAGGCACCTTTTCACTGTGGGGATAATTGATTTCCAAGAAGACACCCTCATGGTGCTGGTGACATGCAAGGATATGGAAATATGGTATTAGAAATCACACCAATAAGTGGAAAGGATTGATTACTTCAGTGCAGTTCAACAAGGTCGAGACATCGAAGAGAATGACATTCGAGTACTAAGGGATAGCAGTATCGATCGCATAAAGAAGTCGGTTGAATACTGGGTGAAAATGGCCCAAGAACCTAATCAAGAAATGTAAGAGAAATGGGTCAAGTGCGAAAATATCTAGGACAATATCAATCGGGTGATGATAGACATCGGCCTTCCAGAATTTGGCACACCTAATGACTTTTTTTACTTGCATGACATAGTAAAATTGCATTGTTACAACAATTAAGTTCTAGGATAGTCAAGAATCAGGCACAGACAGTGGAGATAAAGGAGATCCTTTTGGCCCTAGTCAGTGAACATAGATTCTCATATGCCAACACATGAGAGGATCTCTTCATCAAATGTTCAGAGTATGAGAAGAGTCATCCACTCAAGGGAAACCATTTGATGACTCTTATAAGACTGAGAAATGAAAGCACCATGTGGCGATGTTTTGTTTACTTAGCTTGCACTTTTGATAGTTATTTTTAGTTAATAATATGTTATAAATAAGAGGATTGACCTGTTAGAATAGGTCGATGTTTTTTGCAAAGACCCTCATTTTTGGATTTGTAAAGAACTATTTCAAAGCTACATTAATTGAGAAGTCATGTTTAGGACCAAAGACAAGTTAATGTTTTTCATAAAAAGCGTGTGATTGGATCAGAAGAAGAATTATTTATTTTTTTTATCTCGTGAATGGATTTTGTAATGAGTAAGAGCCTCTGAATCTGTTGATAAGTTATCTAATTCAATATTTTTATAGTTCTTGTCTCTAATGATGAAAAGTAAATTGTTGTGTTAATGTGTGATAAATGATTAGAGCTAAGGAAACTGTTTTTCTTTCCATCCTTTATTACAAGTATATTTTCTTCTTATAATTGTATCCCAATCAATGATTGGAACACCAATAGGTTAAAGTATTAGTACTAGGCTTGTCATAGGTTTAAGAATTATTGTCTGCATTCTTGAGCACAAGGGTTATCCCAAGCTCAACCTTCTTCAGTAATTAATCAATTCCCCTTTGTTACCTATCTAGTTTATACCAACATTTATCTTGTATTAGTCCCACCTATAAGAGAAACTATAAAAAGAGAACATCCAAACTGAAGGAGGATATTTCATAAGAAGACATATTTTCAATCACTATGTAAATCCCATAGATTAATTGGCTAGATCACATAGATCTAGAGAACCATTCCACCATTAAACATTGCACAGTCTAATTAGGCATCGGTGGAAGTTTTGGTTCCTACTATTGAGTTAAATGGATTTATGACCCCTCAAAAAAATTGGTGCTAGAAGGAGGGCCTGAGGAATGAATGGATGACAATATATTTTATATAATATTTCACACAGCCTGTAGATTCAAAATAGCCCACATGCATGGCTAGTCATTCCCAAGACATTCCACACACACTGAGTACTCTTGAAATGAATAAATCACCCTATCAAGGGGAAGAACATCTATTCCCTGAGACACCTTATGTTCTTCCTCACGAGGAGTTGAACTAGTTTAGAAGAATCACAAGATCTTACGCCCGACAAATCAAAGCACTACCCTTAACCTCATTACTTCCTCATAGAAAACAAGTAAGAAAACCAGTGGTTGACACCCTTGACCAGGTTTTCGTTCACACAATAGAATACCTGATAGATTTCTCCCTCACTGAAATCAAACATCCTCTTAACCTAGTCCCCGAAACCCCAGTCGGTAACTTCTTCGAGCACAATGATTTTTTCGACGAGAAAGAGTTTAACTCAAAATGCTCAGTTTCGGGATCGGACAACATGGAAGATAACAATGATCATAATGAAAAAAGGGGAAACCCACCTCAGAATAATTGACCGTGGTTGGCCAGAGACGCTTTGGACATCCCCAAACGAGTACATAACCTTCCCCGACATCTAGAAAAGTTACTCACTAAATTTGATCCTGAAACCTCAAGATTTCCTGAAGATCATATAAAAAAATTCATAATAGCTATCAGACTGATGATTTTCCAACATGAATACATAGTATGCATGATTTTTCCCTATACCTTTGAGAATTCGGCCTCCACTTGGTATTTTAACTTACCTACACGGTCCATAACTAGTTGGACAAAGTTTCAAAAGGATTTTCTAGATAAATTTGGAGAAGAATCCACTACCGGAGCCTTGATGGTTGAGTTGTTCATCACCACCATGAGTTCAAAGGAGAAGGTTAAAGACTTTAATCAACATTTCATCACTATCCTAAAAAAAATTCAACCTAAAGCTAAACCCACTCAGGATTTGCAAATCCAAGTATATGCTAATGCTCTCTCAGCTTCTATTTCCATTTTTGTGAAAAGGCTGCCAAAACAACCTTTGCTGAGAATTTTGAAGAATCCAAAACATTAGAATTCCATATGAAGGGATTTAAAGAAGGCCAGGTCTCATTAGTTAATAAGGAAGTTCAACCTCCTCCCAGGAGAGGACTCTTAATGACCAGACCTCTAGGGAAACAAATAGAACAAGGTCTCGAAAAGGGAAGTGGAGACATAGAAGACCTAGAACGCATGGTTAAGAAGTGGTAAAAAAAAATCATATATATGAAAAGAAGTGCATGGGAAGGAAACCAAGGCCAGAGGCCCTATAAACCTTTTTTAA
>JASDQU010034129.1:17575-39027 GCA_032191745.1 Picea mariana | reverse complement strand
TACTTATTATATATGATATTTAATAATCAATAATTATATTATTAATTATTATTCTAAGAGAATGTCTTATCGATGATGTCCAAACATCAACACCCCCTCTCAATGAGGGAGACATTCTCCATCATGCCAAGCTTGTCTTTGAAGTATACAAACTTCACCCTAGACTCATGACACTTGTCTGTCAGTCTTGGGAGACGTCTCTCTCCCACCTGAAATGAGGAGAAACTCCTTTTGCGACTCTCCCTCTGAGCCAATTAACTCTCTCTAAGATTAGTCTTACTCTGGGTCCGCATGTGATAACATATATCATCTTGAGTCTTTATCATTCATTGTCAAATCACCATGGCTAGGACAAAGACCACACCATGATCTTTCACCACAAGTACACATTTGTGAGTGAATGTCAACCTAATGCTAATTGACACGTGGAAAGCACTTCAAGCACCTCGAGTCCATATTATTCCTTGTCATGATCAAGGAAGGACTATGTCTGGTTCCATTTACCACAAGTGCACCTTTATGATAAATGTATCCTATCTCCCTTGGTCTCTAGCTCAATCTAAGAGAAGGTCTGCGCGATGCTGAAACATGAACACTCCCTCTTAGCTAGGGAGGTATCTTTCCATAGTAATACACAACTATTGTCCAGAGATACACAGTCTCCGCTAGTGGTACACTACCACCATAGTAGCAAAAGGTTTGCCACACATGACACTCCCATGTGGACTTCTAGAGGATACTCCCTCTAGGAACACTTAGGGTCAACTCCCCATAGTGTGTTATGTCAAGGTCAACTCCCTTGACATGTCCTCATGTGATCTCCACAAGGGACGTGTCCTCATGTGCTCTCCATAAGGGACATTGGGATATAAGCCCAAACACAGTTATCCCTTCTCGAATAAGTGTCCTCACAGATCAACTCAAATCAATTCACATAGGAGTACGATCTGGAGAATGTTTGTCACACATGGAACTCCCATGTGGACTTCTAGAGGCTACTCCCTCTAGAAACACTAGGGTCAACTTCACATAGTGTGTGACATCAAGGTCAACTTCCTTGACACGTCCTTATGTGTTGTCCACATGGAACATTGGGCCATAAAACCAAACACACCTATCCCTTCTCAAATAAGTGTCCCACTTATCCGTTATCGGATAAATGTCATCACATATCAACTCGACTCAATCACAGAGGAGTACGGTCTGGAGAATGTCTCAAGAAGGTGCAAACATCAACACTCCCTCTTAGTGAGGGAGGCATTCTCTACCACGCCAAGTTTGTCACGAAAGTACTTAAACTTTGTCCTGGTTTGGTAAGAACATTAGCAACCTTCTCATCTGTAGGAAGGTACTGCACCAATACTTCCTTCGTCTGCACCATGTCTTGGATGTAATGGTACTTGATCTCAATGTGGTTTGATTTATCATGAAACACTAGATTCTTCTGAGATCTTCACACAACTTTGGTTACCATAATGAATAATGGTGGAATCCAACACATTTTCAGATAAATATGCAAGGAGATTGTGAATCCACATTGCTTCACAGACTCACATACTTAATGCATTGTACTCTGCTTTTGTTGTGCTCAAAGCCACGTAAGTTTGTTTCCCGCTACACCAGGAAACCATGGAAGATCCCAAAGTGACGCTGTAATGAACCTTTAATTTTGCCATAAAATGTTTTTTTTTATCCTACAACACATTGCTCTTCAATTTTGTCTTAACAACTTCGAAATTAAGAGGAAGTAAGATTCAATTCCTGTCCACGATGACATTATCACACTAATCTAGTTTACTTTGAACATAAAAGTTATGTGGGTAATTCTTCAAAATTCTATCAATTCCCTTTTCAAACTACTCCCAGTATGCTTATAATATGCTTATAGATATATATTTAGGTAGTGTCTAAACTTAGGACTTATAGTTCATCTCTCTCCTTTAGACATGAGTTCCTATGCTTGCGTGCATGACTATTTATCTAACTTTGAAATAAATTTCATACAACATACATGGAGTAATGGGGTTGGGGACATATTCTTTACCAGAATATAAAAGGTTTAATCTAAGATGCTTGGCATCATTTGGTATGGTTCCACTCATTAATACAGAGTTGCTTTGAGTAGTTGCGAATGGGGTCTTGCCAATCCCCATTATACAAGGCTTGGGTGACGATTTCCAAACTAAACCTTTGTTTAACTCGCTCTTAACTAAATGCTCTCTTAATGAAATCTCAACTAAATGATATGTTTAATTGTAATGAATGATTGGAGTGGACATACTCCACTAGCCGTATCATGAAGGGACTATCATTAACTTCACAAGTTTTGTGATGAGGGAAGAGGTTTATTTGTCAAAAAAGTTAAAGCTCTGCACCTAAAAATTAATGGATATCTTGTGCACGCGAACTTTGATGGTTTCACCTGACCTTTCCTCCTATCTAGTCACGACAACACTTCCCCTTCACATGGCAAGGCCATCATTCGTACCCTCAACATTTAATCGGTGTAGCATAGCTCCTCTTTGGGTTCTGTGAATTTTCTATTGTCAATGTGAAGTTCGTCGAAAATGGTTCTGCATATTAACATTCTCCATAGGAAGGGTTGTCGACTTGGTGGGCATTATCTGGTGGAATAGTCGGCTCTATTTGCCCCAATGACACTTTATGAAGCTCACAACATGGCTACAAGAACTGACCAAAACATCTCCTTGTCCAAGATAAGATACCTCTTTACCTCAGGTACTCTTAGTAGGGAAAGTTTGTTTGCCTTTGAGAACTTCATTGTTGATTTCCAAGAAGAAGGGGAACAAACCATAGATCAACATAGGATTACTGAAGACGCAGTTGAGGAGATGGAACCTAAAAAAAATGATGAAATATCAACATGCCCTCCTCTCTCTGATGAGGCCATCCAAGAGCCTATTACTCCTGCACAACAAAAGGATGATGAGGTTAGTTGCTTTCCTTTTCAGGATTTTGATGACACCTTGTTCCATGATTCAGAAAATGAATGAGAAATGGAAGCCTTGAATGAAGTGGATATTCCTTGTTGTACAATTGAAGATGAAGGGGAAGTTCATGAGGATGAAACAATGACGCATGTTGAAGACACCCAAGTCCT
This sequence comes from Picea mariana, assembly GCA_032191745.1. Classification (NCBI taxonomy): domain Eukaryota; kingdom Viridiplantae; phylum Streptophyta; class Pinopsida; order Pinales; family Pinaceae; genus Picea; species Picea mariana. The sequence goes on along the minus strand of JASDQU010034129.1, from coordinate 35,906 downwards.
CAAAGCTCTTGCACAAGAAGAAACAATAAGTTTCCATCCTCTCCAAGATTTTGATGATTTTTTACTTTATGATTTGGGACATGAGAAAGAGATGGATGGGCCTTTAAATGTTTTGAATCGTCCATGTTATGATATTGATACTGACATAGTTGATTTTGATGAGTTCATACATGTTGGAAGACGTAAATGGGATGTAGTTGGTTTTGATATGGACCGTATTTATGACATTGAGAAAAATTTCCAAGTGTTTCCTTCACAGTTATCACGACAGATTACTTTTGATTTTTCGTAAAAAGAGGATGATATATTTATCGATTCTCCCCAAACACCCTAGTTTGACCTAGTACCATGTTATCCTGACGATTTTCTGTCTTACCTTAAGGGTTTTCATGAGTAATCCTCCGAGCACTTGGATTTATTCTATGAAGATAATTATCAACCATCGTTGTGCTGAAGTTTTGATAGGAGTAAGAACATTGTTTACCTAAAGAAGGATTCTCATGACATCTTTCTCCAACCACCATTTACTACTTTACCTTGTTGTATCATTAAAGGTGTAGTTGGGAATTATATCTTTTGTATTGAGTTTCTTGTGGGGCAAACCCTAGAATCCAAGGGTTGGTTGAATAGTTTCCTCAAGTGGATTGAGTACTTTCCTCAAATATTGAGTACTTTACTATAGCTTTGAAGTCTTTGAGATGCTCAAAAACTTTTGACTTTTTCCTGAGAAAATAAACCCAAGTATAGTGTGAGTAATCATCAATAAATGTGAGGAAATACCTTACTTTGTTGATGGACTGATGTCGAAATGGACCCATGACATAATTGTGAACAAGATCCAAGGAAGAGGAGTCTCTATTTTCCTTCCCCTTTTCAAACTTTTCTTTAGGATGCTTTCCAAGAATACATCCTTCACAAACCCCTTCAAAAAGTGAATATCTAGCAAGCCTTTGACCATTCCTTCCTTGGAAAGTCGCTGCATGTACCTAAATTTTAAATGACCAAATCTCTCATGCCATACTCTGCTACTATCATCAACATGCATTAGTAGTAAAGAGGAGTCATGGTCAACAAACTTAGTGAATTTATACAACCTTGATTTGGGATCTACCTCACCAATTGCAATAATGGAATTGTTATGCATGTCAAGTACAAAAACTGAATTTGATGTAAGTTCAAGCTTTTTTCTTGTTTGAGTCATATGATAAACTAAGATCAGATTTATAGAAATATTTGGAACATGTAAAACATTCTCAAAACTAACATTAGGGAGTTCCACTCTTCCATGTACTGCTACTTCTACTGGAGTATCATCCCCCATCAGAATAGGGGGTCATGTGCATAAACTCAAAGTAAAAACTTCCTCGTTGGATGCCATATGATGTGATGCACTCAAATATATAATCCATGAATCAGAGGAGAAATTAAATTCAATAAGAGCATGATGATTACCTTTCTTAGGAGCATCATCTTCTTCCTTCTTCTTCTCGGCTCCTTCAAGAATGAAGTTTCCAAGGTTGTTATTTTGATGTATCTGTGCCATAAAATCAATTTGATTCTTCATGCATGTGGATTCTTTATGATTTGGTTTATTGCAATAAGTTCACTGCTTTCCCTTCTTCTTCTTCTTCTTCTTCTCTTTTGAATTTGAAGAGTCTTTGGAACCTAAAGAATCCTTGAAGGGTTTGGAATATCCCTCATTTTCTTTATGTTTCTCCTTTCCTCTTTGTTTGGATTTTCCTTTTCCATCATGCATGGTGAGTGCATGTGATTTGGAATCCTTGATTAGGCCCATTTGAATGAGTTTTTCCTACTCATGTGTGAGTGAATCAATGAACTTCTCCATGGTAGGAATCTTCCACTTTGATCCCCAGAGATATCTGCCAGAATCGAAAGTGGAGACATAGACAACATATTTTGGTCCTAGGTTAGCCAAGATTGTTAGAATAAGCTGGTCTACTTTTGTAGACTTATCAATACCACAACATGCCAAGCTCAATATCAAATATTTAAACTTGGTAAAGAAATCCTGAATATTATCAAAACTTTTAGGATGTAAGGTATTCAACTCTACCTCAAGCATATGTCCTCTCTTCTTATCCTGTGTTTCAAAGAGACTTTCCAAGGTGGTCCATATCTCGTTTGGAGTCTTGCATGCGGCAACATGAAACCATATATCGGTTGAAATTAATTCAAGAAGAAGTCTTGTGGCCTCATCCTTATGGTTGGCCCAGCTGGTCTTCTCAATCTATGATGTAGGTTTTGTTTCTGTTGTCATCGTCAAATTGTACAATCCTTTCCTTCTTAGTTGGAATTCTGCCTTCAACTTCCATTCAAAATAATTGTACGATGAGTATTATCACCAAATTTGATTGAAGAATTGGTGTCATATCCATTCCTCTTATTGGTTTTTGAAAAACCCAAAAAAATTTGCCTAAGAAATCTCTGAAAAAACACTTTTTCAAGAGCGTCTCACGCTATCTGAAGGCCACACCGAGACATTGTCACATCCTATCTGAAGGATACAATGCGACGCTTAAGAATTTTTGCACCCTATGAAAGGCTAGACAAACACTGTTTAGAAATTTCCAATTTTATAAGTGTGCTTGTGACTATTGCACCTTTCAACAATGAGAGCGTGTGAGACTTTCAGATGCCCAGATTACGTTCCTAAAGACTCTAATTTCCCCCTTTTTTGGATTTTCTAGTTTTCTCCAAGCAACTCGACTCTGATACCATATCAATGTTTCATGTAAACCTGCACAGGAGACCTAGATAAGGCAAGTACAAACAAAGATTGTCAAGAAAAATACACGAGATTCAATATGGAAGAATGAAAAAATATAGTCTCAGTGCTCACTACTCCAATGAGATAATCAATAGTTGAATGATACAGTGAATGAACAATATACACTCATATAGGAAAGAACATTCCATAATTAAGAAAAATGAACTAACATTGAGCTTTTGCTTGGGAATGCATGGATGCATAATAGTGATGGTCTAAAAATGGAAAGTCTAAAATAGAAATAGCTCTAGTTAACTACCACTGAACTATTGTGTCGAAAATAGAAATATTTCCAACAGGGGGGAGTACAATGATGTAACTCTTTTGTACCTTAAGGGTGGGAGTTCAAAAATAAAATAACGATGGTTTTTGAAACCGCTTGTGTTCTCTCCTTTCAGCTGACAAAGGGGGGAATTTATGATGGAATTGAACATGGTTTTCAGATCGAAATTTTCGACAACAAATATGCCGAATGGGCATCAAATTTTCCAGATCGACAACTACAGTTTGTAGATGGCATGCTTTGGTAGAATTATGATTCAATGACTTGGAGTTGAATCATACACATGATACATTGGGATGTTGTTGGACACTTAAATGTGTCAAAATTGGTTAGTGGTCATCCAAAACCACTGGATACATGATATCAATTGGTTATTGGTCATCCCAAACCACAATGTCAAAGAGCACTTTCAGTGATACACTAATAATAGAGTGGTGATACATGTTCACCAATTAGCAAAATACATTAGATTCTTCGAGCTCAAATACTTGGCAAGATCATCAAATTGTCAAGCAACCAGGGAATGTTCATATATTGCACATGTTCACTTCCATTTCAGATAACCATTTAGCATCTAGATTGGCATTTTTTTAGGAAGTTCTTCATTGAGGCTTGGCTCTGGATTTTTAGTATGAAAACTTGGAAATGATACCAATTTATGCTTGATTGTTGGTATTATAGATCAAACTTGTGATTGAGGGGGGGAGGATGTTATCCTATGGCTTACCTTACCAATCACTAAGTCTAATTGTCAACTATAGTTGTATGATTCATTTAGGATATTAGTTATATATCCTCAAGTGATGACTATTGACTTAATTAATATTTCCTAGCCTAATTATCATGCATGATTTTAGGATCTAGAGCAAATCTCTCTATGAGGTGGTTATCACCCATTGTACTATAAATATGTAACATTGGTGTGAATACTTTTACATCATCTTGGGGTTCTTGTCTATATTTTATCACAGGTTGACTGGGCGATGACTGGGAAGTGACTGGGTGACCAAAATATTACTGTTATATGTATTTTTCTGAGGCACAAAGAGCTACACTAAGAACTCCATAATCTTATTTATTTCACATAAGTGGTATGGAGGCTTTAACAATATAAACACTAAATTCCTTGTCACCACAATACATGTGAGATTAAAAGAGGGAGAATTTTAATCAAGGGATAAGATTGATCCATGAATTAAATGGGCGATTGTTGATCAACGAACTTCTGGAGGTCATAACTCAATATCTCGGCATTATTTTTGGGAAAACTATACCTCGTTGGAAAGGTAATTCGATGAGAAAGATGTTTGAATAGGTTTTAAGGGAAAAATTTGGCCACAATTATTCCATAAATTGAAAGAACAGTTGGCTCAATTTCCATGGTTTGATGATAATTTGTTTTGGAACCTTAACTTTCTGAGGCTATAACTTGAGATCTAGAACTCCAAATTGCACTCATGAGCACTCATTGGAAATATGGAATGATGAATATTGCTTCTATGATGATTTCAATGCTCGATAAATCAAATATAAGGCTCAAAATTTTTAAACATAGTCCACTTTTAAGAAGGCACTTAGTTTAGAAGTTTGAAAATACAAGTTTGTTTAAAAACTTTTTTAAAAACGAATTGGGCCGCAGTTCAAGACATGAATTTTAATGAAATAAAGTCATTAAAGAGAGTTCAATTAAGCATTACTTAAATTTTCTACTCCAAGAATAAAAGTGTGTGGAAGTTCGTAGAAAGAACAAAACCCAAACAACTTCAAGAAGCTGCATTGGAAGCAGATTTTAAAAGAGACGGAGCACCATCAAAGAAAGGGTTGGAGGGAAATTAGAGGATCAATACTGAAAGTTCCATCCATCAACATGCAACCAAATCTCTAATCAACCAAAAAATAGCTCCATTGTTCTTGCTTCTACTTCTTCTACACTATTTTTTCTCAAGGCTTTATGCTTGTATTTATGAACTGAGCATAAGGATAAGTTTTTGAGTGATTTTATTATATTATTTCAAGACTTTTCTTTATAACATCATAGAGTATTTTACAACCATATATATATAACTGATAAATGTAAGCGATGATTGTTTAATTGATTCATGAATATCTTTCTTGTAATAAACTCCACAGAAAACTACTTTGGGGCATGAGTTTGATTATTTCTGAGATCATCGGATTTTTTAGTGTGAGATTTTTAGACTGTGCTTATCAAATTGTTTTCAGTTTTAATTGCAATGCTCATTTAAAGTTCTTTGAAATGATCAAAATCGTTTCATTCGTTTTCTTGTGAGAAGATATGGATGTATCCTTTACTTGCATGTGATTTAGAGGGTTGTATAAATGATGTTGAGCATACATTTTGATGTTGAATCCTTTCTGCATATTTTTTTATTTTTTAATAAGTAGCTTGGTCCTTTCAACAATAAATTTGGTTATGAAGAACCATTTCATATATAAAATAAAGAAATAAGGACTTGGGGTTTATTGTCTAGAATTATCCCCAATCCAAGAGCATGAGATATATCTTTTAAAACATACTAAGGAGTACCACCTTTATAAAAATGAAGGGGAATATTTATCCTCATGAGGTTGATGTTTGGATCTTAACCATTCTAAACATCAACATTTTTGGTGACCATACTAGGGAACAATTTATTTTCAATATACCGTAACTTTTGTTTCAGATATGATTGAGGAACTAGAGTTTTCATAGTTCAAAGCTTCGAAAAGAAGCCTCAAAATGATTGTTGTTTGTTCTGGATGCACAGGGTTTATAAAAATATTATCCAGAGATATTTGAATGACCACTAAAGAGCCAAGAACCACCAAAGATAGGGGAGGATGAACTTCTTGACGATTCGATTAAAAAACATTTCAAATTTCCACGTAACTCCATTGGAAATATTCAAGAATCTCAAGAAAAGTCTCATGGTGGCTTCACCAAAGAGCCTCATTCATGTCATAGTGCTCATTTTCCTTCTCGACCAAGCCCATCAATGGATTTACAAGGCACAACAAAAGGAATAGGTACTCAAATAAGGAGTCAGATGCATAGAATCCCTTTAAATCTTCCAGAAGTAGATTTTCAAATTCCAAATATTACTATTGAATTTTTTTTTCACATTCTTTGGGAATACATCGGAGAATGCAGAGCATCACTTGTTTAAATTAAAAAACACATGTGATGTTTTCAATCTTATTTAAGTTAATGTTACATGTCGATTATATGCACAAACTCTGGATGGGAATGCTTATGAATGGTTCTTTTCATTATTTCTTGGGACCATTACTTGTTGGGATGTGTTGGAAACATCATTCGTTGAAAGGTTCATCCCAAATGTTTTCAATGTTGTTGCCCACCTACCCTTTTCCATATGGACACAAGACAATGAAGAGTGTGATTTGGAAGAAAAACTTAATCAAAGATTGGAAGATCTTTGTGAATAAACTCATATTGCTGAAACTAAAAATAAGAATTCCAATTTGCAAGTTTAAGATTTCAACTTCTCATGTTCTTTATATGAATATATTTTTAAAGGTAAGTTTGAGAATGAAATTGAGGAGCTTCCACCAAATGCACAAGAAGATTTTAACCAACATGCTCATGTGGAAAATATTGCAACAGATGATGAAAAGTCATGAGAGCATTGGCATCAAGAATAATTTGTGGAAGAATGCAATCAGAACAATGATGGAAAAGATTGCCATTGCATGAAGGATGAATGCTTCGAGGACAATGCCAGTGAATCAAGAATATCAAATACATATAAGGAGAAAGATGAAAGTATTTTTATATTGAAAACTCCTCATCCGACTAAAGACAACAACATTCTTGAGCAATCAAGAATTGATTTCCACATTCTTTTGAAATACTTTGGAGGATGCAAAACAACACTTTTTTATATTCAAAATAACATGTGATGTTTTCAATATCACCGAAGATAACATTACATGTCGATTATTTGCACAAACTATGCATGGGAATGCTCATGAATGGTTATTTTCATTAATGCCTAGGACCATTACCATTTGGAATATGTTGGAAACTTCATTCGCTGAAAATTTCATCCCAAATGTTTTCAATGTTGCTACGCATCTACCCTGTCCCATATGGACACACGACAATAAAGAGACTGATTTGGAAGAAAAACCTAATCAAAGTTTGGAGGATTTTTCTAAATCAAATCATATTGTTGAAACAAAAAATAAGAATTCCAATTTGCAAGTTCAATATTTCAGCGTCTCGTGTACTTTACATGAAGATATTTCAAGAAGCAAGTTTGAGAATGAAATTGAGGAGCTTCCAACAAATGCACACGAATATTTTAGCCAATATGCACATGTGGAAAATATTGCAACAAATGATGAAAATTCACAAGAGCATTGACATCAAAAACAATTGGTGGATGAAATTAATCAGATCAATGATGGGAAAGATTTCCATTAGATGAAGGAATAATGCTTTTGCGACATTACCAATGTATCAAGAGTATCTAATACAGATAAGGACAAAGATGAAAGTCTTTTCAGATTTGAAAGTCTTCATCCAACCAAAGACAACAACATTCTTGAGAAACCAAGAATTGATTTCATGGAATCATGGTTCCATAACATTGTTGGCCAAGCAATGCAATCGGGTTTTGGGCACATTCGGCTCAACTTTACTCCAATATACTTTGGAAATGATCATGTCTCCTTGGTAGCAGCCTTGATATATTCCCCAATTCTTGAATTCTTTCCACACATCACTTGGATGATTGAATGGCTCCATTGAAATCTACCTACACTTGATGATGTCCTTTTCCTTCAAGTAGATTAAGGTAGGTAGATCTTGTTTGTACATAGTTTATTTTTTCAGTGAAAGTTTTTCATAATAAAGCAATTGCTAGATCGATATAATGATTCCATGATCAAATGCACAAGAAATTACAAGAATTCATTTTGAATGACCCTAGATCCCAATCCAGAAGACAATTGAACTACGATTTTGGATTCTCAACAACCCACGGGGAGTCATTGTCTCGTAGTTGGAGCCAATTGTTGATAAAAAATTTGGTCACCACGATTTTTTTCTTTTTGGAATAAAAAAAAAGTACCTGAAGGAATAATTTATGCATTCTCACAAGATCATCGTGTAGACATCAGCCTCAGCTTTATCATGCATTTTACATAATCAAAATATGACTTTGTATGCCCAAGATTCTTATAATTTTATCTAGAAGTCCAAAAAAGAGATTGCAAGAACTTCAAATAATGAAAAATTATCTAAGTGTTGTGCCCCTCCTTCCCTCTCATTTCTCCTCTCTTCTCATACTTAGTCATTTTAACACTTTCCATATTTTCTCCATCTCCATAGCTAACCACTTTTCCCTCTTCCACTCTACTCTCCATACTCCATATTCCACACTTGATCATTTTCCTCTCTTTTCATTCATTTTCTTTTCTCTTTCATATTTCACGTAATTGTTTTCATTTTTCTTTTCCATAATTACCACCTTACCTACCATTGCATTCACGTAACCCCGTGAACTCCTCATATTAATTTAATATTATTTCTTTTATTCCAAGTTTTTTGGGCACATGTCTAAGTGACATGTGGCATGTGATCGGGTGGTGATTGGACGTGATGTGCCAGACATTCATAGATTGACTGGGTGACGAAAATACTATGGGGATATGTATTTTTCTAAGGCACAAATAGTTACACTAAGACCTCCATAATCTTCTTTGTTTCACATAAGTGATATAGAAGTTTTAAAAATATAAACACTAAATTCCTTATCACCACAATGCATGTGGGATTAAAAGAGGGAGGATTTTAATCCAGGGCTAAGATTGATCCACACATTAAATGGATGGTTGCAAAGAAATGAACTTCTAGAGGTCATAGCACAAGATCTATACGTTAGTTTTTGACAAACTATACCACATTGGAAAGGTAATTCAATGAGGGAAATGATGGAACACGTTTTAAGGGAAGAATTTGGCCAGAATGTTTCTAAAAATTGAAAGAAGAGTTGGCTGAGTTTCCATGGTTTGTTGATAAATCTATTTGGAACCTCTACTTCCCGAGGTTATAACTTGAGATATAGAACTACAAATTGCGTTTAGGAGGACTGGTTAGAAAGTTGGAATTCTGAATATTTTTTATATGATGGTTTCAATGATTGATAAATCAAATATCATCCTCAAAACATTGAACATATTCCACTTTTAAGAAGGCACTCAGTTTAAAATTTTCAAAATAAAATTTTATTTAAAAGCTTTTATTAAAAATGAAATGGGCCCCACTTTAAGGCATGAATTTTAATGACACCAAGTCATTAATGATAGTACAATGAAACATTAATTAAAGTGGTTACTCCAAGAGTAAAAGCATGTGGAAATTCCTAGAAAGACCAAAATGATAACAACTTCAAGAAGCATAAAAAAAAAAAAATTAAAAGACAGAGCACCATGAAAGAAAGGGTTGGAGGGCAATCAAAATATCAGAATAGAAAAGTGCAAGTATCAACATGCATCAAAATTTCTAATCAGCGAACATAGATCACCATTTTTCTTGCTTCTCCTTCTTCTACTCTATTTTTCTCAAGGTTTTATGCGTGTATATCTAAACGGAGCATAAGACAGAGTTCTGGAGTGTTTTTCTTGTATTATTCTAAGAATTTTATTTATACGATCATAGAGTATTTTAAATCCATATATTTTATTGATAAATGTAAGCCACTATTTTTTAATTGATTCATGGAGATTTAGTCCTTGTGTTTGAAAATGTTTGTTTCTGAAGCACTACTCAATTGATTTATTGAATGATTTCTAATGAAAAGTATATTTCATGTAATAAACTCCACGAAGAACTACTTTGGGGCATGCCTTTAATGATTTATCAGATCTTGGGATTTTTGAGTGATATTTTGAGAGTGTGTTTATCAAATTCTTTTCATTTTTAATTGCAATACTCATTTAAATTTCTATGAAATTATCAAAACCACTTCATCATTTTTCGTGTGAGAAGATATGAATGTATGATCGACTTGCATGTGATTTAGAGGGTTGTATAAATTATGATGAGCATATATTTGGATGTTGAATCATTTGCTCATATTTTTTTTTTGTTAATAAGATGCTTGGTCCATTCAAGAATAAATATGTTTATCAAGAACCATTTCATATAAAAAATAAAACAATAAAGACTTGGGGTTTGCTGTCTAATATTCTCTCTAATCCAAGAGCATAAAGATATATCTTTCAAAACATAAAAGAGAGTACCACCTCTGTTAAAACGTAGGGGGATATTTACCCTCATGAGGTTGTTGATTGGACCTTAACCAATCTAAACTACAAAATTTTTGGTGAATGTACTGTGGAACGATTTATTTTGAAGATATATGAGGTTTTGTTTCAGATATGATTAAGGAATCAGAGTCTCCATGTTTCAAAACTTCGAAAAGAAGATTCAAGAAGATTTTTCCTTGTTCTAGATGCAAGAGGTTTATAAAAATTGTATTCATATATATGTGAATGACCTCGAAAAGAGACAAGAACCACCAAAGATTTGGGAGAATGAACTCCCCAACGATTCCATTGAAAGAATTCTCAAATGCCCTGGCAACTCCATTGTAAAGATTCAAGAATATCAGGAAAATCCTCATGGAGGATCCATGAAAGAGCCTTGTTCATGTGATTATGCTCCTTTTCCTTCTCCACCAAGCCCATCAATGGATTTACAAGACGCGGCAAAAGGAAGAGGTAGCGAAAGGAGGAGGCAGTTGCATAGAAGTCCTTTAAATATGGCAGAAGTAGATGGTTCTTGTTATCGCACCGTTTGTACCTCGATGTAAAGGAAAGGTAAATGGAAGGAAAACTGACGTAACTGGAGACTATCCTATCATTGTCACCTCAATAGGATAACTCTTTCAATTTAGGGTGGTAGGCCCAAGGGAGACCTTCCCGGTGACCTGGGGTTTTGAGAAGAAAAATGTTTAAGGCTAAGTAAAAGTTTCCCCCTCACAAGTCACCATCGATCAGAAATTCTAGCTAAACAACCAATAAAGATAAATAACAACCAGAAATGTACCTGCCCAAAAAAAAGCAACAAGAAAATATATTTTTCAAGGTCACTTATTGGTTAGTACTTCATATAATCAAGGACTTTATGATATAAAGCAATTGATCGATAATATTGATGAAGCAAATCAATGATGTACAATAGCAATAATCACAATATGTTACTTCACAATAAATTCTTAAAAAGAAGCTTCACAATGAGAAAGGATGATTTATCATCAATGTCACAATACCAACATTCATTAGAAGCAAGGACTATTACGCATTTATCCAATCTTTCAATCGCTTACTGAAGGATTAAATGCTGCAAAGTATAACTATAAATCATATGAATAATGGAAACAATATGGTTAGTAGGTATTAGTAGTTGTTCAAAGAGTTTGGAGATTATGATCAAAACACTCAAAGGTCTTAGATCACTGCATTCACAGGGAAAATGGAGTCAAAATAGTGGAAAGAGTTGAAGGACAATATGATAATAGTAGGGCTAAAGACAAGAGATTTTAACGGTGAAGTGTTGTTAAACCAAGGCTTCAACCATCAAACCCTAGGGGAAAACGACTCACTAAGGTGTAGTAACCATAGGCGTTAGTGCATTTTCCTCCTTCTTTAGCTCAAGGACAAGGTAAAAATGGATTGAATTGAGAGCAATAGATAGGGTGTTGCAATGGAAAGGTCCTAGTAATTTCTCCAACACAAAAAATGGCTCCTTGGCATATTCTAGTAGTGAATTAAAATAAGGACACCAACATGTGCTTATTTCCTAGGGTTTATTCCAACAATTTCATTAACAAAATGTAAGTAAAACTCTATAACCATTTAGGTAAGGGAAGGATTGCATAAATTCACTTACATTCACCAAGTATTCACCAAGCAAAACCCTAGTTGTAAACCTTACACCAAGAAAATTGTCAAAATAGCCAAAATAAGCCACCTTCAACAAGTGCGCACTAGTAATTTCAGCCAAAACCCTAAAGGAGGGTGCAAATTTCAGACCTCACACAAGTGTGAGTGAAAGAGGATGAACATAAGAGAGGTTTAGCTCTCTTACTTATACCATACCAATGACCTTAATTAAATTTTAGGTCATAAAAGGTCGACAAGTCCAAAAATACATAATAATACTCTTTTACATTAAATGTCATGATAAAACCCTAAATCAAGCATAAATTAAGACGCCATTCCCTTTTAGTGTGAAGTTATCCCTTTTTATGGAAACATTGGTCTCCTAGAGAAAAATGTTAGGCCTCCTTGGGCCTCCAGAAGCTGCCACATGTGCCACAACTGCTACAACTAACTCCAAAAACCTCCACAGGCACTAGATGATGTCATGCGTGTCCTAGGTGATGTCATGGGCCTTCCAAGACCAACATCCTGATGGAAAGGGAACAACCCCCCTAGGTACAAATCTGCTAGGTTGCCTATGGTGGAACGTCCTCCTCTTCCTCGGTGCAAACCCTCTAACTTGTCTCTGCCCCCTATTGGGGTCTCAACATCCATTTGATGGGATTTCAGCCCCATGGAGGTCCAAACTAATCATCTCTTCATGTGTACCTGTCCATAATGGTACCTGTTCATCGGGTATGGTCCTACACATCAACAGATACACCCTCCATGGGATCATAAGTCACAGGGATCATAGCAATGTCAACCACATCTAATCATCAATTTTATTAAACATGTGCATAAAACCCCTTTTACTCTGTCAAGTTCTCAAAGACATTATACAAATCTGCAAGCCAAGTTTGGAGGAAGTGACAGGGCATCTTACTAGGCAAATGGTCACTGGATGTGGGGTGTTTCCGGGAGAAATCAAATCCAAGCCATGTGGGTGGATAAGGTGGTAAGGGATGTCTAGACAAGGGGTGCAGTGATAGCAAGAAAATAGATGGATTGCCTGTGGGTGCCTCTGTAGAGGGTGAGTTGCAACTATCATGTATGCAAATGTTTCCAAGCCCATTCATGTCTTTTATCTTTATTCTTTATTTATTTTTATTTCAAGAAGCTAATCAGGGGACACTACCCTCGCGCGGTGATCAGTGGTGGCAATGTTATCCATAAGCACTTTCATGGAAATGAGAAGGCTGGCTCGTGATGAGACCCCGTTTCTCTTGGCTATGCCACCAAGAGACACTACCTTAGCGTGGTAACCAGCTGCTAATAGTGTCATACCACTAGATTCCCACGGACCTAATAGGCCGGCTCATGATGAGATCCCCTATCCTCTAACCAGGTCTTGTTTTATTACTTTTTATGGGTCCCTATGTTTCTTACTGAGAATCTTTTTATTTCTTTCTCAGGGATTCTTGGGCGAAGCATCGTGAGGTTTCATTATTTGTCTTCTATCTTTTTCCAGTTGCTTTTACCCTTTGGGCCTTTACCCCCTTCTTGCCACAAGGTAAGTTGCTACCCTTAGATATTTGGCCACCCCAATGCCCGGACCAATGTAATGGGATGGATGAGGGGGAGAAATATGGAGAGTGGTAAGTATGGTGGGAGCGGACGATGGCTTCTCATGAATCACCCCGGTGGCAACTCAAAACCTATGGGCACAAGATTACTAGGGCATCCTGTCATTCCCCCCAGATATGGTCAAGTGGATAGGCATAAGATCCAAGCACCCATTAGAAACAAAAAGAATCAAATGAACATATTCAAAGGTTTTGAGGGTCAGAGTGACACATACCATGATACCCAAACTCATTACCTCATGGAGCAAGATCCACTTCTGCTACAGGACCAGGCCGAGGTGATGGATGTTTTTGTTGTTGAAAAGGTGGAGGCGCCGAGGAACTCATGNTCAAATGAACATATTCAAAGGTTTTGAGGGTCAGAGTGACACATACCATGATACCCAAACTCATTACCTCATGGAGCAAGATCCACTTCTGCTACAGGACCAGGCCGAGGTGATGGATGTTTTTGTTGTTGAAAAGGTGGAGGCGCCGAGGAAAAAAAAATATGGGCCCTACAGGGTCATGCTCAAGTCGATCTAGCTTTCTATACTCCATGTCTAGGACCTGTGGGCCTCGAGATATAATCTCCTTAGTTATCCCTAAACTAGGGGATAACAGTTCTTTTCATTATTGTTTGGGACCATTGCCAGTTGGGATCTGTTGGAAACTTGATTTTCTGAAAATTCCATACCGAATGTTTTCAATGTTGTTTCCCAACCACCCTTCCTCTCCCATATGAACAAAAGAAAACAAAGACACTGTTTTGGAAGAAAATCCTAATCAAATATTGGAATATTTTTCCTAATCAAGCCATATTGCTGAAATTGAAAATAAGAATTCCAATTCGCAAGTGCAAGATTTCAACTTCTCATGTAATCTATGTGAAGATATTTCAAACAGTAAGTTTGAGAATGAAATTAATGAGCTTCCACCAAATGCACAAGAATATTTCAACCAACATACTCATGTGGAAAATGTTGCAATAGATGATGAATAGTCAGAAGAGAATTATCAACAAAAAAATTGGTCGAAGAAATGAAACAAAGCAATGATGGGAAAGATTTTCATTGCATCAGATAATAATGCTTTCAGGACATTGTTAGTGAATCAAGAGTCTCATATAGGGATAAGGAGAAAAATGGAAGTATTTTCATATTGGAAACTCCTAAACCAAAAAAAGACAAAAACATTCTTGAGCAACCAAGAGTTGATTTCATTGAACCATGGTTCCAAAGCATTGTTGGCCAAGCAACACAATCAGGTTTTTGACATATTCAACTCAAGTTTACTCCAATATACTTTGGAAATGCTCCTCATTCCTTGGTAGTAGTCTTGAGATGATCCTCGGTTCTTGAAGTAATTATAGAGATCATGTGGATGCTTGAATGGCTCCATTGGAAATCTAACTACACTTGAAGGTGCCCCTTTCCTCCAGGTAGGTTAAGGTACGTAGATATTGTTCGTACATAGTTTGTTTCTTCAGCAAAAGTTTTTCAGAATGAAGAAATTGCTAGATGGAGATAATGAATCCATGATCCAATGGACAAGAATTTACAATAATTCATTTTGTAAATAACTCCATAGCCCAATGCA
The DNA here is from genome assembly GCA_032191745.1 of Picea mariana. Classification (NCBI taxonomy): domain Eukaryota; kingdom Viridiplantae; phylum Streptophyta; class Pinopsida; order Pinales; family Pinaceae; genus Picea; species Picea mariana. The sequence goes on along the minus strand of JASDQU010034129.1, from coordinate 20,719 downwards.
AAAGACAATTGAACAAGGATTCTGGATTTCCAGAAATCCACAAAGGATCACTGTCCCGAAGTTGGAGCCAGCTATTGATCGAAAAATTTGGTCACCTCGATTTAGAAAAAATTATCAGAAGGAATAATTTGTGCATGCTCAACAAATCATGGTGTAGCCTTCATTCTCAAAGTCATCATGCATTTTATGGAATCAAAATACTACTTTGAATGCTCAATATACTCATAATTTTGTCGAGAAGTCTGATAGAGAGATTGCAAGAAGAACTTTGAAGAATGAAAATATTTCTAAGTATTGTGCTCCTATTTCCCTCTCATTTCTCCTATCTTATCATACTTAGTCATTTTAACACTTTCCATCTCTTCCCCATATCCATACTTAACCATTTTTCCCTCTTCCACTCTACTATCCATACTCTATATTCCACACTTAACTATTTTTCTATCTTTTCATTCATTACTCTTTCTTTACTTAACCATTTCTACGTTTATATTCTGATTTGGACCTTTCTATTATGATCTTTTGATTTTCCTTTCTATTTGGATGTTCTGTGAAGTAATCTTCACTTGGACAGACCAAGAATGTATTTCATCACCGCTTCATTATGACTAAGGCCATCTAACATTCCACAAGGGTTTGAAACGACCGTAGTTCTCCGTGACAAACTCCGGTGGCTCAAAGTAATGGCTCTCGATTGCTTCCTATGGGAACTGATAGTATCATTCAACAAGGGGTCTAAGTGATGTAGGTGGTAAGTGGGTTGTATTATAGCCACCTAGCACAAGTTGCACCATGATATTGTTGGTCGCCACAACTTTTGTAGCGAAGGGGCTTGAGGCTTGATCTGTCCACTATTCACCTTGGTTTTATAAACAAGAGGTTACAATGGACCACTTCTCTAGTTGTGTTTATTTTTATTAACCTCTTGAGTCTACCCATTCATCCTTGAAATCTTCATCATAACCATTTTGTGCTTATTTAGCTAGAGAAGTTGAGCCTTCCTCGGGATTACACCGATCCATCAATGGACAGTCATGAATTTTGTTGTCTCTAACTTTGGAAGTTATCCATCAATACACAGTCATTCATCAATTTTGTGGTATCCAACTTTGGAAGTGAAAATATTTATGACACTAAATTATACACTGGTTGCTTTAGTATTATGTTCCCCACACTCGTGAGAAGATTTAGTATCTTGTTCCCCCTATTGAGAAAAATATATTACACGGATCCAGACCAAAAATGTGACAAATGTAGAGACTGCGTAGACTTACCAAGAGACTGCGCAGAAATACTAATAGAGTGTGCAGACAAAAAACAAAAGACTGTGCAGAAATACAAGGGACTACCATAGACCGAAAAAATGAATGAGGAGAGTGCATTTCATCGAAAGAAAAACGACTAAGCTAAATAGGCTCCAACAAAACAAGAAAATCAAGAACCTGACAAGAAATCCTAAAGACTTGTACAGCTAGCCAGAACAACTTGCAGTGTACAGTCATACGTTGTTGAGGTTACAACTAACACTCCCTATTGAACTCAACAGTTACAAACATCAGCACGAATAATGACGAAATGTTGTCTCTGAAAATAAAAAATGGTTTTTCCCAATGGCTTTGTAAATATGTCTGCGAGTTGATCTCGTGAGCCACAAAATTGAATAGTGATTTCACCATTATTGACTAGCTCACATATGAAGTGATAACAAGTATCAATGTGCTTGATTTTCTTATGAAAAACATGGTTTTTTAATAAAGCAATTGTTGAAGTATTATCACAGAATATAGGAGTTGGCTCCTTTTCTGTATGTGATATGTCATTCAATAGTCTTCACAACCACACAACTTGACAAAAAGTTGAGGTAGTAGACACATACTCTGCCTCTGAAGAATATATTGAGACAATGGGATGCTTCTTTGATGCCCAAGAAATCAGATTCATTCCCAGGTGAAAAGCATACCCTGAGGTGCTTTTCCGGTCATCTAGGGTGCCTGAAAAATCACTGTCAGTGTAACCAGAAAGATGATTATCCTCAAACTAAGTGTACCATAAACCAAAATTGAGAGTGCCAACAACATATCTCAGAATCCTTTTGGCCATTTTCCAGTGAGAATCTTTGGGAGATTCCATGAACCTGGGAACAAAGATGCCTGCATACATAATATCAGTCCTAGTTGTTGTAAGATACAACATGATGCCTAAACTTTTGTACAAGGTAGAATCCACTGTAGGGCCTTCATCTTGCTTGCTCAATTTTGTGCCTAGGGGTATAAGAGTTGATGTTTGCAGTCTTCCATGCATAATATTTTGATGATATCTATTGCATACTTTTGCTTACAGACAAAAAACCCTTTGGTTGATTGGTCAACCTCAATTCCCAAAAAATATTTCATGATGCCAAGATCTGTCATCTCGAAATCAGATTGCATGGCATGTTTAAAGATGGATAACTCAAAATTTCCAGTATATATCATGTCATCAACATATAGACAGATAATCAAAATTTTACCTTATTGACCTGTTTGTATAGAGTTTTCTCATTTTGGCTTCTGTTGTAACCACTCTCAATCAGGTAAGTATCAATTATATTGTACCAAGCTCTTGGATCTTGTTTTAAGCCATACAAGGATTTATTCAATCGATACACTTTGGTTGGCTGCTCTTTGACTTCAAATCCAGGTGGTTGATCCACATATACGGGTGAAATCATGAAGGTGGGTTACACTTTTGCTTGTTTTATGACAAAAAAAACTGTATTTTCACAAGTTATTCAACTTCCGGCATATAAAAGTGTTTTTTTTATTTAGAATTTCACTTTACAGTAAAAACGAAACTTGTGAAGAATTGTGTTAGCTTTCTAATGACTATTTTTCAAATTTTTTTTATCACGATTTGATATGTCAAATTGACAATTGTTTAACAGTATGTTTCTTCAACATGAAATGAATGATAATGAGTAACTTATTTCTACAACAGTGTTTTTTTTATTAAACTTATGTTTTGAAGAAACAAAATATACTGCAACAATCTACAGAGACTCTATTTTATTATGACTATCATTTTGAATTTAACGGATGAATATTATAATTTCTAGAATTTTTTGAAGTTGACCAACCTGAAAACGTTGCATATTTTAAACACATG
>JASDQU010034128.1:4600-21562 GCA_032191745.1 Picea mariana | reverse complement strand
GTTTCTGGGGAAGGAACTGAGCGCCTTGAACTTTCAGCTTAAATTGATTCCCAAGAACGAAGGGGGATGTGTGGTGAGCTGGATCTCCAACTACGAAACCCTCCCTGGTACTGAGCTTAACGAAGGCAGAGTACAAGAGATTAAGGAAAATAGCAATACCATGTTCAGGAAGATCGAGCAGTATCTCCTCTCCAACCCCAACTTATACTGCTAAATATATCTATCTATCTTTCCGTCCAGACTGCATCATATGTAACTGAGCTTCTACAATAAATATGCCTTCTATAAAACTCTCCAATTCCGTCTATGTAGAAGACTGAGAGAAATATGCCTTCTATAAAACTCTCCAATTCCGTCTATGTAGAAGACTGAGAGCTTATTAGCATGATTTTATCATACTTGATATTGGATTTAATTATATGTTTATTTTTTTTAATTTTTATTTGATGATATTTAAAATTTATTATGGTAGTTAGCATGAGTGATTAACAAAGATTAGGTTTTGTTACAGAGTGGAAAGATGCCATATACAACAGTAAGTTTCATTTTATGACAACCTTTCATTTTATAACAGTTTTTCATTTTCTGAGCCAACTAAAACTTTTTTCATTTTCTGAGCCAACTAAAACCTTTCTGAGTTCACAGCCACGAGTTTGCGGCTATGCTAGTACAATATAAGCTTAAATTTTTACTGAAGCTAATTTCCTCTATTTTGTATTCGTTTTTCGTAACACCACCCTTCAAATGAGATTAAGACTACTACTAACGGTCACGGAAATTTATCTCTTCTTAGTTTGAGATTGAAATAAAAGCATTTTAGTACCGTTCACAGAAATTTCTCTTTTTGAAACAGCATAATCTATAAGCCTTCCTATATGTTACAATGTATCTCATTTTGGAATTTAAGGTTCCATTTACCTGCAAGAAGTGAGAAGCAACGTCTATTAAACCCTGTCCACCCTAATTTTTCAGAATGATAGAAACCGGGCAAGGGGCCATTTATAAGCCACTCTAAGCTATAACCTCCATACAAGAAAAAAAACCTCTTAAACCCTGTCCACCCTAATTTTTTAGAATGATAGAAACCGGGCAAGGGGCCATTTATAAGCCACTCCAAGTTATAACCTCCATACAAGAAAAACCCCAAAATTTTCTCCAAATTGAATGGAGTTAGGTGGCCAACAAGATACAAAGTAAAAATGGAAAGCTTATAAAATTCTGAAGACCATTGTGAACTTACTAGAAAATGGGAGATTTTACACCCCAATACTAAAGATTCCTTTGAAGTCTCTGTTTAAACACCAATCCCGCATCCCTGCAATGGAGAGAGCATGAGCAAAAGGGATCCCAAGATCTCTGACAATAAGGCTAAAGGAGAAACAATTAATTACAGGCTCTAGGAGTCTAGTCTTGAGGATCCTCCAGTCCATCAGACTCGTGATCACTCACCACAGCGCTTGAAGCAGCATAGAAGATATCAAGGAAATTTCTGACTGAATCAACTGACTCCTGATCTTCTCTAATAGAGACGAAACTCATGAAATTCACGAGCAAAACGGTTATTGACCATCTCGAAACATCCTAAAAAGAGAGATACTGCTCCCTTCGAACAAATAACCCAACGCATCTAATGGGAAACGTTGTCTGAGAGATCGATGCAAATAATCATATTAGAAAAGAAGTCATTTACTTAAACAAAAGAAGAAGCTAAAGCATGTGAAAAGAGAGTATTAACCATATCCACACATGAGCACCAAACCAAAACACTAAAGCATTTCAGTGTTGAAGCGTATCCACTGAACCTCCCCGAAAGGAAACCAGTATGGTCGTATTTAATTACACAAGAAACAATTTTCTGAATCTGCATAGCAAGTGATTTGGCAAGGGTTTCGTGGCTGCGAAATTACTTTGATTAGCTCTTGGTTTAAAGAGACTTGAGCTATTGATTTGTATTGTTTATATTATGCATACTAATGCTTGTGCTGAGTGATGTGATGATGATTATGTATTCATTGTAAAAGCTGTAAGTGTGGGAGTGAACATTAGGGCATAGTAGTGAAAAGATTAAGCAGAGATAGAATTGATGCAACACACTACACTATTGATGTGTATTCTATTAATATGAACATGTATAGTTACACAATATGGTTACAAGACGTTACAGAGTTACCAACTCCTCTAACAGTAAACTAACTAACTAACTAGTTAAGAATGTAATTAGGTATTTTCCTTAACACTCCCCCTTAATTACGTTCGGAAAAAAACTATCACTATCACCAGCTACCAATGCATTCCAATGCAATGGACTTCACACTCCTCCTTAAACAAAACTTCGTCCTGACTCTGAGATTAATATCTCACATTTCCCCTGTTAATCGAAGATTCAAATTCTCAGATACAATCATCAAGTTAGCATACAAGTAGACATCCTTGTATCTACCAAAGTGGACTTCATACCACATTCCATTACCAAAGTGGACTTGGACTTCATACCACATTCCTTTCGGCCAATGCCTCAAGCTGCTCGAAACCAGGGATAGTTGTGATGTATAAGTGGACTTAATACCACATTCCTTTACCAAAGTGGACTTAATACCACATTCCTTCTAGCCAGCGCCTCAAGCTGCTCCAAAACCAGGGATAGTTGTGATGTATCATGGCCAGTGCTTCATGATGCTCGAAACCAAGGATACATGCTACATGATCACATAATGACCTATGTAGGCCTGATTCAGGGCTTACTGAATATGGGAAACAAAGCTTGCCTATAGCAAATCTCACAACTTATTACAAATAGGACCAAAATACTTAGATCAAAGAACTTACTAGAGTGTTGGGTACAACCGAACATGCACCCCTCAAATTACAACAATTCATTTCTTCTTATATTTTGCTGGTGAATGAAAAATGTATTTGTTGATGAATGAAAAAACAAAAAATTTAGTTATATTTTGTTGCATGTCTCTGCCCATCTTTCTTCTTTGCGACTTTCTTCATGCAGTTTTTATTGTTCAATAATGTGGAAACGTTGTTCATAAGATGGCTTAGCATCAATAATTCTTGCTCTTCAACAATAGAAGAGGCAACAATGATTCTTGCTCTTCAACAATAGAAGAGGCAATACTCTTGTCTTCAACAATAGAAGAGGCAATACTCTTGTCTTGCGGCTTCTTCTCCTTGGAAGCTTCAATTTTCTTTCTTGTAGAATATTTGCTCCATGACGACTCTTTCGATTTTCTTTCTTGTAAACTATTTGCTTGCTCCATGACGACTCTTCAAATTTGTTGGTCTAGTTGGAATATGCTTCTTCAATTCACATAACTTCTTATCTCTTTGCAACTCTCTTTATAAATGCCAAAATAAATCTCATCACCATTTGTTTTCCATATTCTCCTATCATTTATTAGAGTAGCTAATTCTAACAAAATAATAACACCTTCATATTCACCTTCATATTGAGGTCGTGAATCTCAATACAAAAACAATAATTCCAAAGACTTCAATAACACTTCCAAACCATTAACAATTTCTTTATTACAAAGAAAATACAATCTTTTCTTTTCCAACACTTTCTTTTCCATCTCTCTAGAAAATCTTTCTTTCCCATTAAAACTGGTGTGACGAAATCTTTTTCTCTCCTTTTTATATTTCAAAAACACTTTTTTTTTTTAATTTCTTTATGATGGTCAAAACTTAAAATAAAACTCACGTCTCTTTTTTATTTATTTATGATGGTCAAAACTTAAAATAAAACTCACGTCTCTTTGGCTTTACACATCATTTTAATAAATAATAATTAAAACTTCTCCTTTCATGTATTGTGGAAAATCCATGTGGCTTTATTTACAGAGCATTTTAAAACTTGTAATAAAATTATAATAAATACTTTACTTTCTCATGGTTCACGGCTAAGACTCTCCAGCGCATTATATAGTTGCATGCTCACTGGGCGAGTCTTTCACACAACTCATGGGGCTAGTCTTTCACACAGCTTACTTACACAGGTTGCATGCTCACCGGGCGAGTACTAGGCGAGAGTCTTTCACACAGGTTACTAAAATCTATGGCTACTCTTTCTCTAAACCTGGTCTCCACAGGTGTCCAACAGAACCTCCTTCAATTCTTGCACTTGAGGTTCCTTGCTTTCAAACACACGGATGACGGACGGCTCTGCTCGACTCTACTGCTTCCATACACTCGGATATACTGCTTCCATACACTCGAGGAGTATTGCTTTGGTAACTTCAACTTTCACATACCCTAGATCCTGGGCTCTCCAGTGATGGAGTGAGACCCAGATCCACTCTGATACCATGAAAAGATTAAGCAAAGATAGAATTAATGCAACACACTACACTATTGATGTGTATTCTATTAATATGAACATGTATAGTTAGACAATATGGTTACAAGATGAACTACAGAGTTACCAACTCCTGTAACAGTAAACTAACTAACTAACTAGTTAAGGATGTAATTAAGTATTTTCCTTAACAAGTAGGAGTCTAAGTAATAGGATACGTCCAAACCCCCTCTGTGTCACGTATCCTACTTGTCGGACACGATAAGTGAGGACTAACACGTGTATCCTATGTGTCGGACACAATATGTGGGGACACATGTCTGACACGTGTCTTGTGACGCCTGCACAGAGAAGTATTTGCTCATGTTTTCTCATGCAAGTTGGAGCTGTGAGGTGTTTTGGTGTGCAACTAAGGTTTATTTTTCCTTACTAATGCTATTTAAAGAGGTCCCCACCCCCTCCATTTCACCCACCCTAGTAATTAATGGTAATGTTAAATTCTTAAAGTAAAAGGATGAAAATGAAAGATAAAGGTTCATTTTCATTCTTTTACTTAAATTTTTAACATTACCATTAATTGTTTGAGGATGTTTGAGAGTGGTTCCAACCTTATTGGACTTCATATGGAGAAAGTAGAATTTTAGGTCCCAGGTTCCAACCTCATTGGACTTTATATGGAGAAAGTAGAATTTTAGGTCCCATTCAAAATTCAGCATACTTAACAGTTTTCAGGATTTCAAGATTGGCAAGATTGCAATGTTTCTACTAGATTCTATCATGTATGAGGGTATGGAATTGACATTTAATCAAGAAACCAAGCCCTTTATGTACCTAGATGTTGGTGGCATTCATTGTTGAACTCTTTTGTCACGACCCCAGTAAAAACGTACCATTCACTCAACTATAAACTCTTCTATTGAACTCTTCTCTTTGTCTCTCTTTGTCATCGTGTCAGGTGACTTAGTGGTGTATGTGCACACCAACCTCCAGTGGTTGAAGGGAAAGACAAAGATGTGGGATGTGTTTCCTGATGATATGGGTTTGAACAACAGTGTTGAGTTGGCATTAGCCAACTTGGATCTTAATGAACTAGTGCTAGAGCCAGTCACTTTTGATGATGATGATCCTCTTGAGGGGTCATCCTCCAAAGTCCACATCAAAAAATGCACGGATTGCATTGGATATAGCGGAGGAGAATGAGGATCGAGGAGAGAGCAGTGGTAGTGATGTCAATCTTGATGATTATGACATGAAGGACTACTGATAGTAATGACTCATGAGCTATGAGATTCTTCCTTCTACGGTTCTATTTTCTACCCTATGGCTATTTTGTATTTGTCATTGGCATTCCCACCTATAGTATCAATGACACTAACTCAATGTCTATCTACATTGTAATACATTTTGATTTTGATGACTTAATGAGATTGAGAATGTTGCAGCTTATGATTCTAATTTCTTGTGTGTTTAGTGTTTGTCATTTGATCATCATTGATGTTACAATGTAGTATGTTACATATTTTGTATCATGTAAATCTTCTAATTTCTAACAAAATATGAATCTTTATGTCTATATTTCATTTTTGTATGTGTAATTTAAAAAAAAAAATCATATATATAAATTTTCTAAATATATATATAATATAATATAATATAAACGTATCCCTGTATCTTGTTTCTGAGGGTCGGCGTGCCCTTGTCGGATACTCGTATTTATGTGTCCTTCGTGTCTCATGTCCACGTGTCTGGTGACTTAGGTAGGAGTGCATGCTGAGCTACTTGGTAATGATTCATAAGTAGAATTGGGAGGTTGTCACAGCCACATATTGTAATGAAGACGATTTAACTCTACCTCTATCTTATATATTAATTTCCAACCATGTCAAATAATTGTAAATGGCATTGTGGGCTTCCCAAAAGAGGGCATAATCATGAAGAGAATGCAATTGTATGTATGTGAAAGAATTGTATAAGAAGGCTATTTCAATGTATAAGAGCACTATTGCAATTGCCCATGTATTAGATATATTTATTTAATGCTTGAGAAGAACCACGTTTTATGTGCTAAAGATATATGATTGTACTCATTGGCATTGGGTTAATTGATCATGGTAAATGTTATTTTTCTACTAAATTATATTTGTTCATGAATTACATGTTGGTTATAGCTTAATTATGCAATTGTGTACTTTACATTGTGGTGTCACAATAAGAATTTGGTGTGCCTCTAGTATTGGGTATTAGGTATGTTACATATATATATATATGAAGGCCAATGGGCATCATAATAAAATAAATCATTTTTTCCTTGAGGTTAATTATGTTGTATTACTTCTCTTGTTATTACTATTTTTGGGTTAATTGTTCATCAGGTTGATGGGTTTTACCTCTCAACTAGGTTTTTCTAGCATGGAAGTTTAGAAATACATCATTTGGTATAGTCCATGCTTACTGCTTCAGATTTTGCTTCTAGGATCAGCACCTCACTCCGTAGTCTTCTCTTTCAAGGTAGGAAGTTTAGATCTAGTTCCTTTTGAGTGTGTCCTCCCATGAAGATCTATGTTGACACTTTCTCTCATCAATCTCCCTACTTTAGTTAGGGACTGAAGTTGAAGCCTTTCTCTCGCAAGAAAACATCATCAAATCTTATGCATGGAATCCCATCCCTCCTACCCATCTCATAGGAAATTGTTTTAGGTTAGTTTTCAATTTATATCCATTCTATTTTCCTAACATGCATTCCTCTTCACAATGTTTTCACTTGGAAATTCCTTTCCATTCCTAGTTCACCCTAACCCAATGTACACCTCTTATCTAGTGCTCTAGGGTTGAAAATCCACTCATTACCTATCCTCTCAGTCCTCCAAACCAATGTGATAAGGTTCTCCAACATCTGTCCCTTACAACTCTAAGAATCACTCATGGCTCCCCATGTATAATCCTCCTCAGATGAGACCTAAGCTTCTCAAGTACTCTTCTATCCAAAATGCATGAATCTATTACATGAATCCCTCATTAGTACATCATAACCCCACCCCCCCTCTTCGATATGGATACCAAAATGACCTTACCAAAATATAGTGAGCATATAAATGGAGAGATTTTAGATTCTTGGATCTATAGCCTCACAACCTAGTTCTAAACATACCCTACTATAAAGAAGACTCAATTATTTCTGATGGCCAACAACCATTTGGAAGGGATTGCTCGACCTAGTGGCAATCTTAATACATATAACTAATAGTGAACATTGAGCTTAATGAGGATGCTAACTCCACATCTACTACCAAGGGTATCACCAACTAGGACTCCTTTTGTGATATTATCCCACAAAATTTTTACCCTCTAGGATACATCACTAATATGTTGTCAAGATGGTTACAGCTCCATCAAGCACCTCACCAAACATTTCAGTGATACATTGATATGTTCACACAATTCAATAGTCATCTCTAGATTCCAAATCAAAATGAGATACTTATTATCAAGTTTAATTCAGGTTTATTAGTTGTATTTCGTGTTGAATTTTTCTTGGTTGATGGAAGCTCCCTTGACCAAGTCTTTCTCTTTTCTTTGGCGATTGAAATCAAAGTGCAAATATACCCTACCTTTCAACCCTCTACAAACCCTAACTCTCCTACCAACCCTAACCCTTGTAACACCCCTACTAGTCATAGACCTTCTCCCACTTGTCCTCAAAATCATAAATTCAATAGCCTTTCCTTGTCACACACACACACACCCATTCTATCACATATTTAAGTGTTCTCAAATGTCAAGCTGCATCTTGATCCTTGTTTATCAATCAATCCTACACTAAATATAACTAACTACCCACCAATCCCTCCCCTCCCCTCCCTTAGAGTCCAAAATAATGTCCTTACTAAACCCTAGCACAACAAATCTATCTATCATTCTTCTCACCCAAGACAAACACCGTTCCATCTCATAACTTCCTTTTCAATGATAATTGAAACTTAAAGACAAGTTATACATTTTCATCCTTGATAATAGCAACCAAAAGAGCCTAATATCCTACAACTTAGTTGTTGGACATATTGTTATTGATGTCAACAGTCGATGTGATGATTTGTTGTTATGATGAATTATCATTGTGATTACCATAGATGAGATTTTCATTGATGTCAACAGTATATCAGTTAGCAGAAAATGTCAAACAGTATGCAGAGATCGAAAGCGTAAGCTCAAGAGGAGGAGTGAACAATATGCAGAGATCAAAGATCGGAATCAAAAGTGTAAGCTCAGGAGGAGGAGAGAACAATATGCATAGATCAAAGCTCGGAAGGAAAAGCGTAAGCTCAGGGTGAGAAGCCTCAACAGTCGTCCGATCAAGAAATTGACAGTGTTGATCATCTCATATTATGAGTGTTGGTCATATGAGTGATTGTGAGCTTGAGGACCGTTGGAGGATCGTGATTATCGGATCTGTAAGCCATATCAACGGCAGGGATGAATTGCGAAGAGCGAAAGGAGAATTAAACAACTCTCTATTTCCAATCCCACAATTAGTTAGGACCGTCCAATCTTATAGCTTCGAATATCAACGATTGTGGTTGATCTAACAAATGATCATATTAAGTCGGATTAAGTCTTGACCGTCGGATGCGCAGTCACCAGATTAACGGCAGGGATAGATTGCGGAGATTAAAAGGAGAATTAAATATTGTGCTATTTCCAATCTCGTAATTAGTCATGACCATCATATCTTATAGCCTCGAAGATCGACGATTGTGGTTGACTCGCCACAAACACACAACTTCAAATTGTGGAGCTTGGGTGATGAGTTAAACCACTCGTAAGTTGTGGTTCCACAATCATCCTTGCACGTTGATCTTCTTCGAGAGTCTTCACAACCGTTGGATCACTTTAAGTGGAAGGATAGGATAAGTAGGGCAAAATTATTAAGAATTCGATTATCCGAATACCCATCAGCCGTCGGATCATTTTCAAGTGGAAGGATACGATGAGCAAGGTAAAATATCTGAGATCTCATTTATGTGAATTTTCGTCAGTCGTTGGATCTTTCTAAGTGGAAGGACAGGATAAGCTAGAAGAAGAGCCATTGGATTTAATCCAAGGCAAAGCAACATCGTAGTTAGATCGAGTCATCGATCTAAGAACATGATCAACGAACAACATGTAGTTCAAGTTCAAAGATGAGTGGAGGTTATTGTTTGGGGAATCTCACTTCGAAAGAATTGACAACTTGAAAATTTGAAGTACCCAAAGTCCCGAAATCCGAAATGAATAAGGACCATCAGATCTGGAGGATATACAATGACCATTGGATTAGGTTTGTTGGTTAGCAGACCACATCAGCAAGGACACATGGAAGACCACGTCAGAAGACCATGTCTACAAGGACATGTGGAAGACCATGTCTACAAGGACATCTGGCAGACCATGTCAACAAGGACATGTGGCAGACCATGTCAGCAGACCACGTTAGCAAGTACACATGGCATAAGAAATTGATGACAAGTTTCAAGAGGAAATTAGCTCATGCCATGTCAACTAGTGACATAAGCAATTTACATCACTCTGGGAGATTTACTTCGGGAGTTTCACCACCAAAAAATGTCAAAAGTCTCGAAGTCCTGAAGAACGAAGGTACGAAGTCACTCTCATCCGTTGATATAAGATACATTTCGGGAGTTAGGACAATTGTTAGATCCACGAGAAGAACATGTGCCACATGAGGAGATCCACGTCAGCAAGGACACATGGTGCAATCAGATAATGACAAGTGTCAAGTTGAATCGACATTTCAGGTAGGTGCAAATCATGAATCTGAGTGACACGTAGTAGCTGCTCATCTTGTGACATGTCATCAAGTGATGTAAGCAAGTTACGTCACTGCGGGAGTTTTACTTGCCCAAAGACTTGAAGTCTTGAACTGGACACGAGACGTCTGATATGAAGATCAATTCGGGATCATTCTCGACCGTCGATCTACTACAGTGGAAGGATACTATAAGTGGAAGTATTAACCGACAACAAGCAGTCTCCACCACTTATGACTTACTCGGTAGGTGATCGCTTCGGAGGAAAATGGAGCAGCATTTATTCGAAACCTCTGAAGTCCTGAATGTCGAAGTCCCGAAGTGGACATGGGTCGTCCGATCTAAAGAATACTTCGGGTGCAATCTCAATCATTGATCAAAATACAGTGGAAGGATAGCGTAAGTATAATAGTCGAAGTCCCGAAGTAAATGGTAGCCATCCATCTCAATGCTTGATTAAGTCATGGCCGTCGGATTAAGCAATGAAAGGATAGATATAAGGATTGAATATGACCATTGATCCAGTTTTATGATATAAATGAGAACCGTCCGATCTATTCGGCAAAATCTGCTTCGGGAGATTTGAAAGGTTGTGAAGTCTCGAAGACCCGAAGGGCGAAGTCCCGAAGTCTTGACAATTGTCCATCTCATCGAGAGATTGAATCATGATCGTTGAATTGATAAACACTCAAGCACTTGTCTCGCCTAATGTCTGAATAACGACATTGGTAATATGGTAAAGATATTTAAAAGGTAGAATGTAATGCGTCGCTTAAATTGATAAGCATGTGGTTCTACGTCAATGATCATATGAACATGGTTTGAAGGAAGCACTAATTTTTGTAATCACAGAGACGAAGGAAATCGATCCATGCCTGTGATCGATTTATGAAATTAAAGGGGATGTCAGATGTAAAGTTGAAGGCCCAGAATGATGATCTCTAGTGGTCCCAAAAGTTATTGTAAATGAACAAGTTAATTATAACTTGTTGCAAAATTCGTCCCAATAACTTAAACAAGTTTTGAGCATAAGCAACTATAAATACAACCATGATTGGTTCACTAGATGGTATGCTTGGGGAAGAAGACGACCTTGTGGAAAATATAGGCTCACTGAGAAAGAGCGGCCTGCGGGGAAAAATGATGGGGATGCGGACCTGAGTTCTATGCGAATATCAGAGGGAAGAAGAAGTGAATAAGGCACAGATATCAAAGGAAAGATAAAGCAAAGAACGCACGAAAGTCAGACAGAAGATGAAGTGCGGTGATGAGCATTTATGGTATACCTCTGATCATGAAATAGAGTTGATTCAATAATGGATCACTGCTACTAGAGTTGAATTACTATATGAACTCTAGTTGGATAGACTGTGTTCTATCAGCAAGCTGGGTCTTGTGGAAAGCTAGGTCTTGCTTGAGAGTTGGTGCTCTCCGAGGAGTTGGTGATCCTTACTTCAGTTGGTGCTCATACAAAATAGTTGGTGCTGGGAAAATTCATATTGCTATATTCACATAAATATATACATATCAATTATACAAAACCTTACACAAACATATGGTATCTCTTGTGTCCATTGTGATTATGAATTGATTGTTCTTAATCTATACAATTATGTTTTGACTGCTAACTTGCAAGAAAAAAAGTTATAAAAGTCCACACACTAATTCACCCCCCCCCCTCTTAGTGTGGGTGATGTGTTCAACAATTGGTATCAGAGCGGGTTCCTTCAGCACAATTTAAACACTGGAAGGTAGATTCTGAAGAAATGGGTGGACAGATGACTCTCTTTGCAATTGAAGCTCCCTTATTTTATGGAACAGATTATTCCTCATGAAGAGAAAATATGAAACAGTATTTGAAGTCAAAAGGATCTGAAGTGTGGAATTCAGTAGTAAGCAAGCCCTCGGATTTAACTACATCAAAGAATCTATCCAAGATTACAGTCCAAAGAAGAGCAAGGAAGAACAATGAAGTGGCATTGAAGATTATTCTCAATGGATTATCAGATACAGTCAAGGCAAGCATAGGACTATGCACATCTGCCAAGGACTTATGGTTGAAGTTAGAAGAGATGTATCAAATCAAAAGAGAAGACACAGAAGACATTAATATCAAGGATGAAGAGGAAGACTCAACCATCAATAAAGGTAAAGACTCTCCACAATATTTCGATTGCAATAATGTTGATATTGAATCCTCCCCTGCAAGTAAAGAAGAAGACTCAAATACAATAAAAGAATGTTATGTTAGCATTTATCCCATGGAAAAAGTAGAAGAAGAACTATCAAAGGCCAAACAAAAGGTTGATTGGAGTCTCTATGAATACCGCTATGACCATAATGATTCAGAGTATGGCTATCTCCATGACTACACTAAAGAATTTCTTGAAAAGAATCAAAAGCATATCTTGGAAATAAAGGAAATGCTCAAGGACAATGAAAAGATAATATATGAGCAGGATAATCAGTTAGAAGAAAAATAAGAGGAGATCGAGAAGCTGAAGAAAGAAATTAGTCAAGTAAAAGAAAAGAAGAAAGAAGATGATGAGCTTAGCAATCAAAAGCATATCTTGGAAATAAAAGAAAAGCTCAAAGACAATGAAAAAAACATATCTGAGAAAAAGATTCAGTTAGAAAACAAACAAGAAGAGATCAAAAGATTGAAAATAGAAGTTACTAATCTAACAAAAGAAAAAAAGAGGAGATCAAGCGACTGAAAAATGAAATCAGTCAAACAAAAGAAGAAAAGAAGGAAGATGATGAACCAAGCAAAAACCTTGCGGATCTAAAAGAACTAAGGGAAATCTATGTCAATCTTAAAATCCAACTTGAAGAAGCTAAAAGAAGGGAGGAGGTAGTGAGGAACCAGCTGAACAAAAAGGAAGAATCATGTCATAAGCTGGAAGCAGAAGTTGTGAATCTTAGAAAGAAGGTTGAGAAGTCAAACACCCAAATCAAGTTCTTGAACAGCTCCATGACCCTGGATGAGATCTTGGATAGTCAAAGATCACCAAATGACAAATCTGGTCTTGGATACAACAAGGAAGAAATCATTACTCCTAAGAAACCTGATACAGGTCCTTCATTTGTAAAAGGTGAAAATAGGTCTGACATAGGTCCTTCATTTGTCAAGGATGAAGACAGGTCCGACACAGCTCCTTCATTTGTAAAAAGTGAAAGCAGGTATGACTCAGGTTCTTCACGTTCAAGAAATAAAAGCAACACTACAAAATTTAATAGATCAGATCAAGGAAGACATCCAGAAGCTACTCATATACCTCAAAGAAAGTTTAGAAGAGAGACACCTTCATGGATGAATCAAAGAAGGTATGAGAGTGTTTTTAACAGTTATTGTTTTTCTTGTAATGAATATAGTCATAAAGCCTTGGATTGTAGGCATCATGGAAGAAAACAATTTTGTAGGTTCAACAACAGTATAAGATGTTGGAAATGCAATCATGTTGGACATATTGCTACACATTGTTACACTATGAGATGCTACAGTTGTGGTGGATATGGCCACAAAGCCCATAACTATTGGAACTCAAGAAAAGAGTCAATGAGAAATGTTTCATACAATACGACACAAAAAGTAAATGAAACATGGAAGAAAAATGAAGTTGTAGTAATAGAAGATCAGAGAACAAAGTTCAAGAAATCAAGACACTCACAGATGTGGATAGCAAAGACTAAACAAGTGAACAGGAGTGAAGTTAATTGCTACAAAAAGAATTGCAGTCATGTGACAAGCATAGTATAAACTTTCTCAGACAACTTTAGGGACATGTACAGTAAAGAAACATCTTGGATAAAGATGGATACATTTGGTTAGAGATCGATGAGAATCAATGGGCAGATCCAAGGGTTTTTTGAATAATATGAGCTACAGTTGCGCAGTGTTCCAGTAGGACAACAACATCCATAGAAGCAGCATTATGATGTACAAAATGATGTACATGACATCCTGTAGAGATAACAAGAAGAGAGGCCTCGTCGAAAAGAGCTACCCTTTTAGAAACAAAGGGGGAGAACAGACAGAAGCAGAGAAAGAAGAGTGATAGGGGGAGTCATTTAGTTATGACAAGAAAAGGATGATTGTAGGAAGAGTTACCCAAATTCAAATTTTGGTCAGTAACATATAGATCTTTACCACATGAGGAAAAGCCCATTTTCCATTGATGTCAAAGTGGGAGAGAAACTTCATACAAGGAAAGCATCATCACAGGGGGAGTTTTGTATATGAAGTTAGTGGGTTTCCCTCAATGAAAAAGGGGGAGATTGTTGGACATATTGTCATTGATGTGAACAGTCGATGCGATGATTTGTTGTTATGATGAATTATCATTGTGATTTACCATAGATAAGATTGCCATTGATTTCAACAGTATATCAGTTAGCAGAAAATGTCAAACAGTATGCAGAGATCGAAAGTGTAAGCTCGGGAGGAGGAGCGAATAGTATGCAGAGATCAAAGCTCTGAATCAAAAGCGTAATCTCAGGAGGAGGAGCGAACAGTATGCAGATATCAAAGCTCGAAAGGAAAAGCGTAAGCTCAGGGTGAGAAGCCTCAGTAGTCGTTCGACCAAGAAAGTGACCGTGTTGATCGTCTCATATTACGGGCGTCGGTCATATGAGTGACCATGGGCTTGAGGACCGTTGGAGGATCGTGACCGTCGGATCTACAAGCCAGATCAATGGCAGGGATGAATTGCAGAGAGAGAAAGAAGAATTAAACGACTCATTATTTCCAATCCCACAATTAGTCAAGACCGTCTAATCTTATAGCTTCGAATATCGACGATTTTGGTTGATTTAGCAAACGATCAGATTAATTCAAATTAAGTCGTGACCATCATATCCACAGTCGCTAGATCAACGGTAGGGATAGATTGCAGAGATTGAAAGGAGAATTAAATATCGTGTTATTTCCAATCCCGCAATTATTCAATACTATTAGATCTTATAACCTCGAAGATCGAAAAATGTGGTTGACTCACCACAAACACACAACTTCAAATTAAGGAGCTTGGGTGACGATTTAAACCACTCGCAAGTTGTGGTTCCGAAATCATCCTTGCATGTTGATCTTCTTCGAGAGTCTTCACAACTGTTGGATCACTTTAAGTGGAAGGATAGGATAAGCAGGGCAAAAGGCTTGAGAATTTGATTATCCGAATACCCATCATCCGTCTGATCTTTTTTGAGTGGAAGGATATGATAAGTGAGGTAAGAGATCTGAGATCTCATTTATGTGAATTTTCATCAGTCGTTGGATCATTCTAATTGGAAGGACTGGATAAGCTAGAAGAAGAGTCATTGGATTTAATCCAAGGCAAAGCAGCATCATAGTTAGATCGAGTCATCGATCTAAGAACATGATTGACGAACAAAACTTAGTTCAAGTTCAAAGATGAGAGGAGGTTATTGTTCAGGGAATCTCACTTCGGAAGAATTGGCAACTTGAAAAGTCAAAGTACCTGAAGTCCCAAAATCCTAAATGAATAAGGACCATTAGATCTGGAGGATATACGATGACCATTGGATCAAGGTTTTTGGTCAGGAGACCATGTCAGCAAGGACATGTGGCAGAGCACGTCTACAAGGACATG
This sequence comes from Picea mariana, assembly GCA_032191745.1. Classification (NCBI taxonomy): domain Eukaryota; kingdom Viridiplantae; phylum Streptophyta; class Pinopsida; order Pinales; family Pinaceae; genus Picea; species Picea mariana. Next base: position 5,846 of record JASDQU010034128.1, on the reverse strand, counting down.
TGGAAGACCACGTCAGTAGACCATGTCTACAAGGACATGTGGCAGACCACGTCAACAGACCATGTCAGCAAGGACATGTGGCAAACCATGTCAGCAGACTACGTCAGCAAGTACACATGGCATAATCAGATGATGACAAGTGTCAAGAGGAAATTGGCTCATGACATGTCAACAAGTGACGTAAGCAAGTTACATCAATGCGGAAGATTTACTTCGGGAATTTCACCACCAACAAATGTCAAAAATCCTGAAGTCTCAAAGGATGAAGGTACGAATTCTCTCTCAACCGTCGATCTAAGATACATTTAGGGAGTTAGGACAACCGTTAGATCCAGGAGAAGAACATGTGACACATGAAGAGATCCACGTCAGCAAGGACACATAGCGCAATCAGATAATGACAAGTGTCAAGTGGAATCCTCATTTCAGGTACCTGCAAATCACGAATCTGAGGGACACGCAGCAACTACTCAGCTCATGACATGTCATCAAGTGACGTAAGCAAGTTACATCATTGTGGGATTTTTACCGTCAACACTTTCCCAAAGTCCCAAAGTCCCGAAGTGGAGACATCTAATCTGAAGATTACCTCGGGAGCATCCTCGACCGTCAATCTACTATAGTGGAAGGATAGTGTAAGTGGAAGTATTAACCAACAGCAAGCAATCTCCACCACTTATGACTTACTCAGCAGGTGATCACTCTGAAGGAAAATGGAGCAGCATTTATTCAAAACCTTCAAAGTCTCGAATGCCAAAGTCCCGAAGTGGACATCGGTCATTCGATCTGAAGAATACTTTGGGTGAAATCTCAACCATTGATCAAAATACAGTGGAAGGATAGTGTAAGTATAATAGATGAAGTCCCAAAGTAAATGGTGGCCATCCATCTCAATGCTTGATTAAGTCCTAGCCATCGGATTAAACAATGAAAGGATAGATGTAAGGATCGAATATGACCATTGATCTGGTTTCGTGATATAAATGAGAACCGTTCGATCTGTTCAGAAAAATATTCTTCGGAAGATTTGAAAGATTGGGAAGTCTTGAAGACCCAAGGGCAAAGTCCCGACAATCGTCCATCTCATCGAGAGATTGAATCGTGATCGTTGAATTGATAAGCGCTCGTCTTGCCTAACGTCTGAATAACGCGATTGGTCATATCGTAAAGAGATTTAAAAGGCAGAATGTAATGCATCGCTTAAATTGATAAGCATGTGGTTCTACGTCAATGATCATATGAACAT
>JASDQU010034127.1:2542-20697 GCA_032191745.1 Picea mariana | reverse complement strand
ACGGCGATGGTACATATAAGTATTTTTGGTATTTGTTTGCTGATGCCTTTTCCTGTTGGTTTTCGTCTCGGACCCGCTTGAATAAATGGATTGATAAACAAAGTATTTATAGCGATGTTCCATATAAGTATTTTTGCTATTTTCTTGTTGATGCCTTTTCCTGTTGGATTTCGTCGGCGACCCGCTTCAAGTTCTCTTCAATGTAATTTCTCAAGGGGGCGATGTTGATGTCATTCCGGATTTTAATGCTAAAAAGTTCATTTTCTAATTTTCTTAGATCAATAGAAATATTACACAGAGCCTGATGAATGTCTCCATTCTGTACCGAATAACGGACTAGCCAATTGTCCATGTGTTCTTCATGATATTCAAGAATCATGTAAAATTTTTCTAAAGACAACGCCTTAAAATTATCAACTTGGTTAGTGAAAGATTGCTTGGTCATTGCCAACGAGTTGACGATTAAGCTGGGGTCTTGGACATCGTTGGTCCTTCTGGCTAAGTCTATTTTGGTGAGTTTCGTGAATAATGTTTCTTTCTTTGATATTGCTTGCTCACATGATTAGACGATCAGATATAGGTTCTTCACCTTCTCTTTCCAACATGCTTCTGATTGAGTGAGTCATTTTTTGGACGGGAGGTCATGTTGTCTTCTTGTCATGTCTTCCATATTGTTGACATGAAAGGAAAAAGGGATGACCATGTGCAAATAGAAAGTTTCTTCATTTTTTAAATATGTCTGCAAAAGTTCAAGCAAGTTATGTGCCCTACTTCCCAAGGATTCCATATTTTGTGATGTTTTCCAAGCCTTAGTAATCATTTCCATTATTTTGTTGGTATTTTTCTCCACATATTCTCTACACGATGTGAGGAAGCTGGAGGAGCCTTTTAGGTTTGGTGCAGGGGTGCAGGGAGTTGCAGGCATGGCTATTTCCAAAGGACTGCCAAGCAATCGCATAGGAAACAAATCTTCCTCTAATTCCTTGATCTTGTCCTTTAGTCTGGCATTCTCGGCCTCAATGACTCCAATGGAATCATGAAGAGCATCTCCGGTTGCCATGTGAAGTTCAAAGATTTTGGACGTCTTCATATTGACAAGGTCAAGTTCTGAACGATGTTTTCTTTTCTTGTTTTTTACATCTCTTTTTTCAATAATTAATTTTTTAGATTCACTTTCAAAAACAACACTCTGGAATACAAAGGATTCATATTCGCCAAAAATTTCGGCATCAACTATATCCATTGGGTAGTTATGGTGAATCACGTCTCCCAGCTGTTCAAGGTTGCAGAATATGATATCTAGATCGGCGTCAAGATCCATGTTTTCACTCTCAATTTCAGGCTCGTTCGCCTCCCCTACAATTCTTTTTCCCTTCTTCTCCATGAGAATCTTGTGAGAACTATCAATTTTAGGATGAACCTCATTCGTTTGAAGAACTTTGGGTTGCTTTGTTACTGTGGCAGGTTGTTGGAGTGATGCTTTGTTACTGTGGTGGTTCTGGTCCTCAGGTCCGAAGATGTTCACTGTATCTGTACATAATTGTTATGGAGGTGCTGCTAGTAGTTTATGAAAGCGTCGGCTTGCTCCAGACGTTGCTTGAAATGAAAAAATGGAGGGGATAATATAACCCCCCATAAATTTTGGTTCAATGCGTGCGAATGGAAAATCTCCTCGAGCTCTTTGCTCATTAATGACAATCTCTATGCGTGTTGTACAATGAGTTGTTAGAAGTAAAGCTTAATTATTGCATACTTAAAAGTGCGAAGGTGGCGGTTATGACGAAGAACATTTAAGGATTGGAGGTTTCGTGAACTAACCAAGCTGACGGCATGCGAATGATATTCCATGGTATTTGAAATTAACACTGGGAAGGGATAAGAAAAGCCTCTGCAAATATTGGTTTAGTGTGCATTAATGGTAGATCTTCTCGAGCCTTGCACCCATCAATGACAATTTACACGGTGCCTGCATAATGAGTTGGTATCATTAAAGATTTAGAATCAAGACATATATATATATATATATATATATATATATATATATAAACATTATCTAAAAACATTATTTTCAAGTACTAAATTATTAATATTAAATATTGATATTCTACAATTTAATTAATCAAAGTTATCAAATGAGTCGTAAGCTTCGAGTTCGGGTCCAATTGTATATTGCCGAAGTTTCAGGCGCAAGATGTATACCAGGCACATGGGGTTTGAGAGATGGATGGCGCCCACAAAGGAACTCGCGGCCATAAAATTCGCAAACTATGAAAACGAATGGCGGTAGGTTGAACTCGTGATGTAAATATATAGATGAACATGAAATCTGGCACTCCGTCTTCTGGGAACCCGCAAGCATAGACATGGATATTCAAGTTTTGGATGCAAGATGTACACTTAGAACACGGGGAATAAGAGTTCGATAACGCGTAGTGGGCAACCCGTGGGCATAAAATTGGCTAAGGAAACCAAAGCGGTCAGTCGGACTCCTGCTGCATATTTCATAATTCATGTTCAACACCAACTGTGTCATGACCAAACCAGTATGTGTAGAAAGCATGGGAAAAAAATAGGGCATCAGATTTTAGAGCATGTACGGATATCACATTCCAAACTTGGCCACTTTGTGGATCGCAGGTTCTTGGGCTAAAAAATAGGCCTTTATTGTTCTGTGTCCTACAAATAGTACTCAGAGTTCCGCAATATACAAATTGACAGGTGGACTTGCAGTTTGGCTAAGATTTTATAGAGCATGTACACTTTTTGGATCGCGGGTTCTCGGGCTAAAAAAACCAGCCTCTATTGTTCCATGCGTTACAAATAGCACCCAGAATTCCGGGATATACAAATTTACAAGCGGACTTGCGGGCTGGCTGGCTCAACATTATACTTTTATTGAGTTCCGCAATATATAAATTCACAGATGGACTCCAGCGCTGGCGGGCTCTGAGAAAGGAGCAATACATACTAATTATGTACTTTTATAAACTATGGAAATGATATTTTATAGAGTATCTACAGATCCCTTACTCCATACTTAGCCACTTTTTTGGATCGCAGACTTGCGGGCTGGCTGGGCCAACATTGCACTTCTATTGTCTCGTGTCCTCCAAACAACATTCGAAGTTCCATGATATACAAATCCACAAACAGAATTGAATATGCATTACACATTACATGTAATATGTATCGCAGGTTATTGGGCTGGCGGGCTCTAAATTGACAGATGGACTCCACGAGTGGTTGGCTCTAAATTGACAGACAGACTCCACGAGTGGCGAGCTCAAAATTGAATATGTATTAGACATTGCATGTAATATGTAATACATATTACATGTAATGTCTAATACATATTACATGTAATATGTATTACATATTACATGTAATATGTACACTATGAAACGAGCAAGCGGACGGTCGGGCTGACAATATAAAAGTAACTGGAAATCTGAACACGTGTATCCGCCAGTTCCGGACCTAGAAATTTTCTGAGGAACGAGTAATCCATAGTAAATATGTACTTTTATAAAGTATGGATATCATATTTTATAGAGCATGCAGGGATCCCTCATTCCATACTTAGCCAGTTTTTGGATTGCGGGTTCTCGGCTTGGCGGGCTGAAAATTGGGTCTCTATTGTTCCGTGTCCTATAAATAGTACCCAGAGTTCTGCGATATACAAATTGACAGGTGGACATCGGGCTGGCTCGCTCAACATTGCACTTCTATTATATGTACTTTTATAAACTAGGGACATGACATTTTATAGAGTATGTACAAATCCCTTATTCCATACTTAGCCACTTTTTTGAATCGCGGACTTGCCGACTGGTTGTCTCAACATTGCACTTCTATTGTCCCATGTCTTCCAAACAACATTTGAGGTTCCGCGATATAGAAATCCATAGACATAATTGAATATGTATTACATATTACATGTAATATGTTTCGCAGGTTATCGGGTTGGAGGGCTCTAAATTGACAGACGAACTCCACGAGTGGCGCTCTCAAAATTGAATATGTATTAGACATTACATGTAATATGTAATACATATTACATGTAATATGTAATACATATTACATGTAATATGTACAATATGAAACGGGCAAGCAGACGGTCGGGCTGGCAATATAAAAGTAACTAGAAATCTGAACACGTGTATCCGCCAGTTCCAGACCTAGAATTTTTTTGAGGAACGAGTAATCCATAGTAAATATGTACTTTTATAAAGTATGGATATCAGATTTTATAGAGCATGCACAAATCCCTCATTCCATACTTAGCCACTTTTTGGATTGTGGGTTCTCGGCCAAGTGGGATGAAAATTGGGTCTCTATTGTTTTGTGTCCTACAAATAACACACAGAGTTCTGTGATATACAAATTGATGGGCAGACATCGGGTTCGCTCGCTCAACATTGCACTTCTATTGGTCCATGTCCTCCATGCAACACTGGGAGTTCTGTGATACAAAAATTGACAGACGGACTCCAGGACTGGTGGGTTCAAGATTGTGATTGTCTACATGTATAAGATATAACATATATGTTATATAGCTAACATTATCTAAAAACATTATTTTAAAGTACTAAATTATTAATAGTAAATATTGATATTGTACAGTTAAATTAAAGAAAATTAGCAAAGGAGTCTCAAGATTTGAGTCCGGGTCCAATTGTAGATCACCGAAGTTTCGGGCGCTAGATGTATATCGCGCAGACGAGGCATGAGAACTGGATGGCGCCCATAAAAGACACTGTAGCCATAAAAATCAGAAACTATGAAAACGAACGACGTTCGGTTGGACTCTTGATGTAGAGATATAGATGGACATGAAATATGCCACTTTGTCGTTTAGGAACCCGCGACCATAGACATGGATTACCAAGTTTTGGATGCAAGATGCATAATCAGAACACGGGGAACGAGAGTTCGATAACATGTACCGGGGAAGCTGCGGGCATACAATTGGCTAAGGAAACGAAATGGATCGGTCAGACTCGTAGTGCATATTCCATAATCCATGTGCAACAACAATTGTGTGGTGACCAGACTAGTATGTGTACAAATTAGGCAAAACTAAATATGTACCTTTATAAAGTATGTACATGAGAATTTATAGAGCATGTACGGATATCGCATCCCATACTTGCCCACTTTGTGGATCGCGGGCTCTCGGGCTGGCGGGCTCAAAAAATAGGCGTCTATTGTTCCGTGTTCTACAAATAGCACCCAGAGTTCCGCGAGATATAAATTGACAAGAGAACGTGCAGGGTGGATGAGATTTTATAGAGCATGTACACTTTTTGGATTGCGGGTTCTTAGGCTGGCGGGCTAAAAAATGGGCCTCTATTGTTCTGTGCTTTACAAATAACACCCACAATTCCACGATATACAAATTGACAAGTGAACTTGCGGGCTGGTTGGATCAACATTGTACCTCCACTGATTTCTGTGATATGGAAATTGATAGATGGACTCTAGTGCTGGCAGGCTCCCAGAAATGAGCAATACATAGTAAATATGTACAAATCCCTTATTCCATACTTAGCCACTTTTTTGGATCACGGACTTGCGGGGTGTAAATTGGGCCTCTAATGTTTTGTGTCCTACAAATAGCACCCGAAGTTGTGCGATATACAAATTGACAAGTGGACTAGCGGGCTGGTTGGCTCAACATTGCACTTCTATTGGATCGCGGACTTGTGGGCTCTAAACTGGGCCTATAATGTTCTGTGTCCTGCAAATAGCACCCAGACTTGCACGATATACAAATTGACAAGAGGACTTGCGGGTTGGCTAGTTCAACATTGTACTTCTATTGAGTTCCGCGATATAGAAATTGAGAGATGGACTCCACGGTTGGTGAGCTCCGAGAAACGAGCAATACATACTAAATATGTACTTTTATAAAGTATGGACATGACATGTTATAGAACATGTACAGATCCCTTATTCCATACTTAGCCACTTTTTTGGATCGCAGACTTGTGGGCTGGCGGGCTCTAAAATGGGCCTCTAATATTCTGTGTCCTGCAAATAGCAGCTAGAGTTGTGCGATATACAAATTGACAAGTGGAATTGCGGGCTGGGTGGCTCAACATTGTACTTATATTGTTTTGTGTCCTCCAAACAACTATCAAAGTTCCACGATATAGAAATTGACAGGTGGAGTCCAGAACTGGCAAGCTCAACATTGAATATGTATTACACAAGCGAAGACAAGTGAATGTAGAGGAAGATATCGAGTGTCGAAGGAGGCACAAAAAAAAAGCAAAAAAAACACAACTGCAAATGAGTTCAACAAATAGAGACAGAGTAAACGAAAAACTATTTAATATGGAACACGGGCTGTAAAAACGCACCTTTGCATGGATTCCTATACATCTTTGCTTAGGAGTTCTTTGCGGCATCTAGTTTTCCGGTTTGTTTCTATGAACAAAAGTAGAAAACAGAAGGAATATGAACACAAGTTAACATGTAAACAAAAAGGCAAGTACTATGTACATATACTAAAAAAAACAGAATAAGATGAATAGAGTAACGGATAACTTTTAGAAGGATGTACCTTTTTTGTTTCTTTTGCATAATGTATACTTTATAATTCAAGTACAACACCAAGTGTATGGTGACCAGACCAGTATGTGTACAAATCAGGGAAAACTAAGAAGCTGGATAATTTGTTTTTTTTTTTTTTGCGACAAGCTATACAAATGTGCTTTGAAATATAGAAATATGACTTTGCAAAATGTTTTATGTATATCTCATAATTCAAGTGCAGTACCAATTGTATCGTGATCAGACCAATATGTGTCTAAGATAAACATAATGTATTGAGGGATGGGCACATTCGACCACACATGGTCAATAAGTGTGTTTTGCAGATGGCTTGTGTTGTGCAAAAGAAAGTGAAGATTGTATTTGGACATGTAATTTTCCAATTCTTTTGTTCTGCCATTCTTTTGTAGCATAACAATATTGAAGTCTCCTGCAAGCACAATGGTTCCGTTCAAATGGAAATGGTCCAATGCATTGGAAATAAAATCTACTATGTTGAAGAATGTTGCATGTGGAGCAACATATAGATTCAGTGTCACAATTTCTGTTTCATGGAAAAAAACTTTTGCAAGCACCAGCTCAACATTTTTTTCTTCGATATGTGTATGCTCCAAAATTGGTACATGTTTTTTCACCAATATCATCACCCCATGTGTAATGTAACTTGATATGCAATTGTGATTTGGGAATTCTTTGCTCTGCATGCATAATACCATGTATGTTTCCTGCAAGCAAAGAATATTGGATTGCATTGTATCATAGTCATTGAGTATATCATCCATGTGTGCATTTAAGCTACGTGTGTTAAGAGAGAGAATTGATATAGATGAATTTGTCTGTATTAATTGATAATCATAGTGCAGTTTCCATTTTGCAGTGGTCCTGAGTCGTTCCATTTCAATATCAACTTTCTGTTTGACTTTGAAGTTATCTTTTGTAAGAGGACTTAGTAAATAAAAGAACTCTATGATTCTGACATGGGACAGTGTTGTGTATACAAGTCCATGTATCTGAATTCTAGCAGGCTGAAATGCAACATTATCAAGTGTTAGTCCTTGTGATCTGTGGACTGTACGTGCACATGCAAGTTTAATCAGAAACTGTTTTCGAATTTTCAGTCGACATGTCTTTGTTGATGTCGATACTGGCTTTGATATTCGCAGAATAGGTGTCCAACCGCTTCCAGTGTTTGAATTATATAGATAAGACAACTTGCTTGCTTGTCGCTTGCCTATATGCGGTTCATGGAACTTAATCTATAGGACATCAAGTTTTTATGTTTTCGTATAGCCTTTGATTATTCCATCTGCACCATTGACCAAGCCATCTTGTGAATCATAGTTACAGGCATATATTTCAACCAACATTTCTAATTTTAGGACAAGCTGCAAAGGTAGAGTGGTTGTATGTTCATGACGTGGCACATTTCCATGGTTGTCTTCTTCCAGGTCAATTGAATTAATGATGATATCATCGCCAGGCATGAGTGATAGAATATGGTTTTTATGCATTCCAACATCCTTATTTGTGTAGAACAGGTAAGGGAACGTTGGGTCTGTTGGTTCAGGCCACAAGCACCTCGAATTCATATATGTTAAGTCATCATATGTTTGGTTGTTTGTCCGCATTCTGTTCAGAATTGCAATGAATGTTTCATCTGTTTGGTGCATTGTAGTATGCAATTCAAAGCATTTTATATTTTCTCTCCAGAAGTCATGCGTCATTGTTTCCATGTTAACAGTAGGTTGTTCAAATATCAATGAATCTTGGATGGGATGTGCCTGGTAAAGATCCCCACAGAATATCATGTCAATGTTTCCAAAGTATTTCATGTGCACATGTTTTATGCTTCTTAGTTGGTTGTCAATGGAATACAAGAACCGACTTCCAATCAAAGATGCTTCATCTATAAATAAAAGTTGGAGTTCCTCATAAAGCTTAGATAATGTATCCAACATTTCCTTGCTAAGTGGAAGAAACTGTGACTTGTTAAAAGGCATTAAAAATGCAGAGTGGACTGTTGTTCCATCTGCATTATATGCAGTTTTTCCTATCTATGCAACTATTAGGCCCTTTGGTTTCATAGGATTAGAGGAATTGTTTGAATCATAGATTCGTATAATCATTTGGAACAGTGCTTTCGTTGTGAATGTCTTGCCTATTCCTGCTCTTCCTGTAAGGAACAAGTGCACAGGAGTGTCCATGTTCAAGCGTTTTTTAAGAGAAATGTCCTTTACAATTGTTTGTTGTTATCGATTCAACAGACGTCTTATTCTGTGGTATTCATTATTTTCAATTAGGAAAGGATGTTTTGTGACTTGAAAACCAAGATTGATATGTTTTTCACCTCCACCTGCTAGAGGACAAGGCAAATCCTCTTGTAAGTCATAGGACTCGCAAGGAGTTCTGGTTGTTTTTCGGTTTGTGAATGTCTCATCAGGATTGTCAGGGTTTTCTAGCTCATTAACTGCAATTTCTAGATCACCCCATGTTAGATTAACATTGTAGGTAAATCTAGCTTCATTGATGTGCACTATAGTCTCAGAGGCAACATACGCAGCCTCCCATGTAGAGAAGTTATGTTTTAATGTCTCTTCGTTTTCATCGAACATAACGTACATCAACAATTTTTCTCTACAATAGTTTTTATAGTCAGAATGTTTATTGTATTTGACAAACCGTATCACAGAGGGTTTTTTTCTTTTTGTTATGGGCGCACCATTTTTTTTGTAATGCGATATGGATTTTGCTAAGCGGATATGCCTAATAGGAGATGGACGCTGAAGGTAATAATCAACAATAGAGTGACATAGCACATCTTTTGAATTGTCAGGCTCTTGTTCTAGCAAAACCGGTGGTTTAAGCACACATGTGAGTTTTTCAAGTGGAGATGTGTTTATGAAGATACATTTTCTTGAACTACAAGTGAGGGGCAGGGAAAGTGCAATGTGAACTGCTTGTTGAGCAGACATTTGTTGAAGATTAAGCAATGTGTTGCCAAGTGTGTGTATCATTTGTATGGCATCAATATGACTTCTTTCATGTTCTTTGCGTATTCTTCTGAATCCACTTGTCATAGATTTGTCAACCTTTGTCATAAACGAGGTACAATAGGACGTTGTAGCATATGCATTGAGCACGTACAACGCCTCTGTATTTGCTTTCCACATAACTGACATGTCCTTGGAGAAACTGTTGTTCCAAATATGGGAAAGTTTTCGTTTAAGGAAAATTGTTGGTTGCTTAAGCGTACATTGTATGGATTTGATGTACTCATCTTCTGATAGATTTAGCTCTGTCAAGAACGCATCGAAGCTCATCAGCTCGTCAAATTCTCCTTGCTCTAGAAATGCGAACAAGGATTTAGATTTCTCAACAACAACATTGTCCTCTAAATTAAGTGGCTCTATGATTCTTGTAGCTCTCATTGGCGGCATGGGAAAGTTGTATCTGGAATGTGAGTTTTTTCGTTTTCTACAACTTCTTGTATGGTAATATCTATGAACTTTGGCAAGTTCTGGATCTAAATGATCTGTGTTGCATGTTATGTATTTCTCCACAAATTGTTCGATCTCTGAGTTGTTGTCAGCTCCATAGACTGGTGCACCCTCTATCCACAACATTGTGTGGTCATGTTCATTTCCCCTATTTTGGAATTCAGTCACAAAAAGGTAGTCTGATATTTTTCTGAAAAACGTTTCATCATGGCATATCAACTGTCTCAAAGCATGTATTCTATGTCTACAGTAGCGAGTACATGTCACTGGGTATTTTCTTATGAGGTAGTCAATGTGATTGTTTTCCAGTGTATCCATTTATTTTTTACGTTTCCTATTCCTATGCAGGTCAGATACGGTAGCAACCAATGGATCCCAAAAATGCTATGCACTTGTAAATGTGATGAAAAATGTTGGCGGGCCCAATTGCCGGATCATTGCAAAAACATTTTTTTTGTTTTGTTGCAAATAGTCAGGAGAGGTGCGAATGTTTTTGAAATCTATGTATCCAATATCAGATTTCAGAATTTTTTCTAGGTTTACTTTGTACTTGACATCCTTGGCCAACAACTTTCTTCCTTGTAACTGACCTTTTCTTATTCGGGCCCACATGCAGGAGAGAACTTGCTCTATTATTATGCGCATTGTTTTGAAAAACAAATTTGTTATGTGACACGAGAAGTCACCGCTTGAATGTAGCAGCTCCCATCAGACTATTTTATGATAACTAAATCATTTTGTAATGTCAACGACATGTGGATATCCATAGAAGAGTGTTGGAAAGTTCATTTCCTCGACGAATTTGTCCTTGAATATTCCAAGTTGACGTTGCCCCTCAACAGGTGCAATTTTGACAATCTTGTCTTGCAAGTCACGAATGCACTGTGAATCAGTGAATCCATGCACCAATGTCTCAGCAGATGTTTCATTCTCTGATTCATCACTTGTATCAAATTCACTAGCATTTTCGAGACTCTCTGCAGAGTTGGCATCCTCTTCTGCAAGAACACTATTCCAATTCTCATTTATAAAAATGTTATGTGCTTTGTACAGGGCTCTGGAACATAATTCCTTTAATGCTTTCATAAAAGCATGCACACGCACTTTACCTGTCTGATAGGCATTTTTCTATCGCAAGCGTCTTTTCAGAGCCACAACAATTGTCATTGTATCGCTAATGAATTGTGGCAAGGCTTTTTGCACAACATCTAGTTGAACATACACATTAATAATTGATCCTATTAAGCCCATATGGGGTCGTTTATAGCCCGAAGGCCTGATTTGTGCAAATGCAATTTGCAGAGACACAAGTCTCTCCTCAAGTTCCATAAGTGCACTTACATCTGCTAGTGGTGTATTACATCTTATTTGCTCAGGGGTTGCAAATTGTGGCAGTTTTCCATTTTCAAGCGACCGTTTGCATGGAAGACAAATTCTGCCACTAGAAAATGGTTTATCATGCATTGTCAAGCGGAGGTATTCTGCTTGCAAATCAGGCGTGAAAGACTTACTGTTTTTTGATAAATTCAATTGTTCACAAATTGCACACGCAATGGAAGGAGTGTCTTTAATTTGTTTCATGTACGTCTTCCTTGCATTTTTCTTTCGCAAGGAAGTATGAGTAGAAAGTGTTTGCTGGTTTTCATTGGTAGTAGTGCATAGTGTTTCTTCTAGGCCAGAAAATGTGACAGTTGCATGACCATTATGGGATATGCGACCGTACCTGTTTCTTTTATGTTCTGCACGAAAAAATTTCTTTAGATTGTGATATGTGAGTTTCTCTCTAAAAGGAAGCGCAACAATGTATTTTTTTCTCTCGGGCATGACCTTTTTCAAGTTGTGGTAACTTACTCTACGTTTCTTGTCCAAGGCCACGATGACCTGATGTCAAATGGGATGAATTTCACTCTGATTCAGGTTGTCATAACTTAGTGTACGTTTTTTGTTTAAGGGGTGTATGGCCTCATCACAACTGGGACGAATTTTACGCATAACTTTTTTCAAGTTGTGATAACTTACTCTATGTTTTTTGTTTAAGCCTTGTATGGCCTCGTCACAACTGTGATGAACTTCACGCATGGATTTTTTTTTCAAGCCCTGTATGGCCATATCGCAATCGGGAGGGGTTTCATTCTCACTAAAAAGCATGCGACACGTATGCAGATTCGATGCGCTTTGGCTGGCATGAACATTCAACCCTGAACCACTAATATGTCCAAGCACAGGTTCATAATGGATATGTGTTGTATCTGTTTTCAATGAGAGGATGTCAATTGTTCGACCGTAATTTGAATCAATAGACCAGGAATGGACAGTGCCATCTGGCAAGGCCGACCAGACCTTGATATTTACTCTGAACATGATAGACAACCATTGCAAATAGAATATGCAACCCTCCACATTCCCTTTGTGATATGGCAACGCCATGTTTACAAGGTATTCTTGCCAACTTACAATTGTCGACATATTTTGTAGGAGATATGGCGAAAGGTGCTCATGCAAGCACCTAAAAGCCTGTTGACTGCCGCCTATAATTGCATTGCAAAAGCATTGTACAGTGTAAAGCCGCAACGACTGCACATCGAACTCCGTTGCTACCAAACAACAAATTGTATTGAACATACTATCTCCACATCTAGACACAACAGTTGTTGCTAGCTTTAAACCACGGGAGTCTATGTGATGCATAATCCGTTTCCACTGCGATTCAAGGTCTTTGCAAATGAGGGACAAGGAAATATGAGCTTCTTCAACATTTCATATGGACAATTTTTTGTACAGTAGTGGTTCATAATGACCACTGACAACATTGGCATCATGGAACAAGATGCAGTATGGATTGTTAGATGCAGTTTTGTTGAATAGTAAGTATCTTGTTTTTCTTGTCAATGACCATATTCCAATTGATATATTGAGCTAGATAGACAACCACCGTATACAAAATGTTTCTTCCCAAAGTCCCCTCTCATGTGCAGGCATAATTGGGGATGTAGACAACTGCATCTTTGAAAAATACGTTTGGACATCATGTATTCCATGCAACTGTTGAAGAAAATCAGATTCCAGTTCATATTCATACGACTCCAATGCCTCAACGTCGCCATGTTTTAAACAGCCCAGGAAATAATCTATCAATCCATTGCGCAGGTCGGTCAAGGAATAGCGGAAATGTAGCAGAACCTGAAATGCATCGAAAAGGAAATCCCCTACAGTATACGAGAATGCATCTAATCCAAATAGCCCATTGCTATGCAAAACCTTGTCAATGTTGTCATGTATAATACAGTGTGTATCTATTTCATACGAATCAACATCTATTACTTCTTTCATCTTTTGAACTATCATTTTGAAGTTGTTTGTTAGATACTTTCAGTTTGCATGAAAACAAAGAAAATGGGAAAAAAAGAATAAAAGTAGGAAAAAACAAAAAAAGGAAAGAAAAATAGGAAAACTACAAGCGCGGAACTGGGTACCAATCCCCGTCTGTATCTTTTAACCTTCTTCTTGTCAACTTCAATCCCCCCTAGTCCCCATAGTAGACGAGAAGAAAACAAACCCACACTAGAAAGCGAACCAAACAAAAAGAAACAACGCAAATAAATAACACCATAAATTTACTCAGCAAAAAGATCGATTTGAACCTATTCATGGCGTAAATCCTACAAGCTTCTCAAAGCCAGAATAAAGTTTTGCAAAATACAAAGGACAAGACAAATGCAACAACTAGACGCAGTTTTCCGACCCACAAAAAAACTATCCCCTGCGTCTACACCGCGATGGATGGTTCCCTCTTCTGATAGCTCAGAACTACTTTTCGAAAACCCCTCTACATTGCAATTTTTGAAATAGCTATGGACGTGGTAGCCAGCATATGAAGACACATGGTTTCTAGGAACATATATTAAGAGCATAGAGAAACATGGTCTACAACAGGATTTCGAGGCAGGGACTCCCACCATTGAAAAATACCAACGAAACGATGGCATAGAAACTTACCCATCAACGAGGGATGACAACAGCTCATACCCAAAAACTGCAAACCGCAACAACAGGTCCAACAACTTGCAAAGTTGAAGAACAACAAACCAGTGACAACCACGAAGAGGTCCAACTGCAACTGCAGGACCTCAACTTTGCAAAGTTGAATCAAACAAGAATAAGGATCATGGAACGAACTAGCAAACAAGCATCGACCACTGAACCATTGATGCCGGCGGAGAACAATTCAACACAATTTCATTGCAAACAACACCATAAAAAAATGGAACGAAACTGTATTGCAACGCCTCTGTACAATAAACATTTAAGACTGCTACACCTGTTAGGTAAACACTTAAGACTGTCAGAACCGTCGAAGAGCGTAGTCCTGTGCAAACATTTAAGAAAAAATGTAGCGTGGCAGGTCTCTTCTCTCGAAGCACGCAAGAATAAAGCAAAAATCAAACATAGTGATATGCTAGAGAATGTATTATACCTAGCAGAATATGCTAAAGCAAACATTCGAACTAATGCTAGCATTAATCCACCTTCGACCAATGCATAAGAAAATATATGATTCAAAAAGACCATATACGATGAAATACTTTGGATATGCCAACATATATAACATTGGGAATAACGAAGCCGACAATAAGACCTCCAATCCGTTGTCCAATCAGATCATGACAAATATGGTACTTTTTATTATATAAAAATCGGTGTTTTAAGTTCCCTAGTTCCAACAATAGATAATATGGAAATATTTCTGGTCAATGGACAATCTAATACGAGGTCAATGAATTATCGATCACTATAGTCCCTCTATGCCTATGACAAGGACTAATAATGTTAAAATATTCTAATATCAAATATTGTCCCACTAAAAATGCAATCAGAACTAAACATCATGCTTCTTTATATGAGAACACAATCAGAACTAAACATCATGCTTCTTTATATGAGAACACAATCAAAACTAAACATCATGCTTCTTTATATGAAAAAGAGATGCTAAGTCAAATAATGCTTCATGAAGTCGATTTTTCTTTTAAATAAATATAAATTAAAAAAAATTATTTTTTTTATATTTAAATTAAAATAAATTTATTCATTCTCTATCTTTAATAAATATGAAATTATAATAAATTTATTAACACAAAATTTTAAATTGATATAAATTTAACTATTCTTTATTTTTAATAAATTTGATGCTAAGTTAAACAGGGGAAGTTGATTTTTATTTTAAATAAATATAAATTAAAATAAATTTTAATCTTTGTCAATATTTATATTTAAATGGAAAAAAGTTAATTATTCTCTATCTTTAATTAATATGAAATTATAATAAATTAATTAATATAATTTATTTATTTATTTTTTAGTTTGTCCGTGACATGTGGGATTAACCTGTGGCTAAAAAATCACGACTCAGGGGTATCTAAGCTGTCAAAATCACCCGGGGATCGCACCCGGCCTGAGCCACACCAACCCTTAACATGGATGAATTTTTTGTCCCCACAAGTTTCGAATCGGTGACTTTAACATCACAAAGCACCTTAACAACACACTCCATCACCAACTATCCTACACCTCAGAAACAATTAATATAAAATTTAAATAATATGAAATTATTTTTATCCTTATAATTAAACTAGTTTTTAAAATTACACTATAGTTTCCCTTTCACTTCAGTGTGATATATTTTCAAATTATTCCTCTCAGCAATATATCAATGATCTCTCTATTGTGAATTTGTCTCAATGTTTTGAAATCTATGATCGTGATTTTTATATATACAAAGATTTTCCAAAAAGAAGTTATGTTTTCTGTTTTTGTTGATACAATTTGAATGCTAAAACTCCAATTTGAATGTTAAAACTCCATTCTAAAAATGTTTCAGGTCCAAGCACCTATGTAAGAAGTCCTATTTAATATGTAAACAATATAACACCACTCACGTCTTTTTGTATTGTTTTCTTTTGCAAACAATTAGTACACTCTATGAAATGTAAACTAACATTGCAATTATGATTTCAACTTAAAATAACCATTTAACAAACAATTATAGTACACTCTATGAAATGTAAACTAACATTGCGATTATGATTTCAACTTAAAATAACCATTCAAATTAGAATTTTCTATTAAAACATAAAATTAATTCAATTAAACAAAAAAAATATCACAATCACATACACTCTCTCAAATGTAAACCAACATTGCAATTATATTTCAAGTTAAAAAAACCACTCAAATTGGGGTTTTCTATGTTTTAATAATATGTTAAGATAAATCAATTAAACCAAAAAATATCACGATCCCATGAAAATAAAAGCAATTCTCATTTCATTTCTCACTATTGGAATTATATATTTATAAAACTAAATAATAATAAAAACTACCTTCATTTAAAACAAATTTATTGATTATATAATTCTTTTTTTTGGTCAAAATATAATTATTTACTAAAATTTGAAAAATGCATTTTATAATGGTTGGTTAGAAACTAAATTTGTGATGTTTTTTATTTATTTATTTTAGTAATATTAATTTATATATCCTGAGTGTTAGGGTCTTTTTATATGTAAGAAAAAGAGGAAAAAAAACAAAGACTAAGATTAAATTTGTAAATGAAAACTTAAAAAACAAAATGGAAGAGTGTAAATACCTACCTTGAGAGGAGGATGAAAGATAAATGGATAACTAGTAAATTATTGAACTCTACCCAAGGATGACAGATATATCAATACCAAATAAATGGTTGATTTGTATTTGTAAATGAAAAATTTGTGTTAGCATCATCTTTTATTTTTCTCTCTACAGTGTAATTAACATAATAAATTCAAGAGAGAAAAACATAACATAAAAAAAAATGTCATATTATTATTACTGATTGAATACAATATGGAGAAACAAAGATAATAAACAAAAGAAAACAACAGATAGAACAAGATCGCATCACAAAAAACAGAACAGAAAAAATTCAATCAACCAATCTGATTGATGCTATTACAAATAGGGAATTAATCAAAAGATCTAATCCAAGTTATTATAATTCAAGAAACATGAAAAAACAAATTGGAGGAGTAACACAATAACTAGGCTAATTAGGACCGATTTGCCTTCGATCCTCCGCTTCTTCAAATTACATATATGATCTATCTAGAAAAATCATCATGACAAATTCAACAAAATTCAACAAGGTCGCCAACTTTCGGATGAAGCATTTCTGAGCAACATAGAGCTTCGGAATTTTTGAATATATATAGATATATATTCAATTTTTTGAAACCCCATCTACTTCTAGCTCTACTATTCTATATGCATCTCGATATGTTAGTGCTTACACTAGTGCTTCAACCCGCGCTTCAAGTGGCTATTCACTAGCTTCCTTTATTTATGATGCTAGCTCTCATGTTGCCGATACTACTGGTGCTTCTGCTAAATAAACAACTGAAAGAATACTCACGGGGAAAATTCAAGCAGAGACCCTCCTGCATGGGATACAAAGACCTAGCCGACACTAAGCTCTATGGCATGGAGTAGCTATGTGAGTCCAGGAAGGTAGGCATGGCATATCGGATTTGTCAAAGGTGCAACTTGCACCTGGTTGTGTGTATTTGTCACATGCCTTGGCCTGTAGTCATCACCTGCCTCGCCTATCAGACAGTGAATTAATGAGGCAGAAGGCAGCAAGGGAAAATTAATGATGTCGAAAGAAAAAAAGACAGGAGTTTTAAATTTTCAAAGCCAACAAACAGTTCACGGCAAGGAAAATTATTGAGGCTGACAGACAGTTCACATTAGAAGATATGTTAGCCGTTCATTGAAAAAACAAAAACAAATAAAATAAAATAAAACATATGGCAATGTTTAATTCGTTAGTGATAGACGACAAAAAATCTCAATAAACCTTCCCTTATAAAACACCTTCGGAGTAATTAAAACCACATAAAAATAGTCATATCACTGTGTTCAACCAATAGAAAATTAAGAATTTCAAATTCTATAAAATAAAAAATATTTTTTATTTAAAAAAAAATTAAAATTAATATTTTTTTTTTTGAAAACTTTAGAATTCTTTATGCAATCACATGCAACTAATTGAAAGTCAAAGAAAAT
>JASDQU010034126.1:10731-21844 GCA_032191745.1 Picea mariana | reverse complement strand
ACTTACCCAAACGGGGCCCATAGTCTTGGCGTTTCATCTCCTAGGGTTAGGTCTTTGGATGTTTAGGGTTTTCCATTGTTTCTCAATAATAATAGGCCTTCGAGCCTCATTGTAACATAGTTCAGAGGCCAGTAGCCACCACATCTCTTCTCAGAGATAATCTACCATCACCCTAGCTAGTTTATTTCCATTCTGTCTATAAGCATATTTTAGTCATTTGCTATTAATGAAATGAAGTCTTGTTTCCGCTGCATCTCTGTTTTTATGTGTATTTATGTATTTCATTGTGTTCCTACATAAATCCGGATCACGTTTTTACCCAACGAATTTAATCGATGTAATTTTGTATGGAGTCTTAATTTATCTTGATAGATGTAAATAATATAGATGTAAATGGTAATTGTAAATTCTATACACAACGAATGGTAAATTGATACACAATGAAATTGTATAGAGGTAATTGTAAATTTTATACACAACAAACTTGTATAGATGTGAAATGTATAGAGTCTTAATTTGTACAAAGCATTTGATTTCACCTTTAATATGTATTTCACACCATGAATCTGTTGGGAAGCGATCCTTTCTCCATAGAGTTCAACCCCACCTTAAATTTTTTTTACAACGTTTCTAATAACCAGACTGTGTGTTTACCATGACTGAGAATGATTGCGTTTTGATACCAGATTGAGAATGGCTGTGTTTTTTATACCAAACTGAGAATGATTGCATTTTTTATACCACCTGCGTCTTTACCATCCTTTGTGTCTAGATATGGAATCGTTCCTACTGTTGAAACCATCCCTTAGGCGTCCACTTCCCTTTTCATTTTTGCCCATTTTGTTTTACCCAGCAATATGAATAGACATCGTCTGAACTTATATCATAATGAGTAGACAGACATCATTTTGAATGGTTTCAGAGACAACATTGAATACATGTATCATGGAATACGATTGAATCTATAGATCCTAATGTTAACCTGCACTCATTTGTTGTCTCTGCGAGATTATACACTGTATGCGTTTTGATAGCACCCAACAAAATTTTATGCTTTTAACAATGTTTGACTGCAAATTTATATCACTCTAAAACCCTGAATCTAGACAACTATAATTATGACAGTGATTTAACACCTGCGTTATCATACATCAGAATTATATATCTATGTTTGTCATGGTAGCTATTTCATTGACGAAGTTTTTAATTCCCTTGAATGCATTTAACCCAACGCTCTTACCTGGTATCTATTCGTTGATGATGTTTTATTTCCCTTGAATGCATTTAACTCAACACTATTACCTGGAAGCTATTTCGTTGATTGATTTTTAATTTCCCTTTGAAAGCTTTACCACAACGACATACCTGGTAGTGATGCTTATATTATTGGATGTTGTATTATAGCGATGCTTATATTATTGGATGTTGTATTATAAGGATGCTTATATTATTGGATATTGTGTTATAGCGATGCTTATATTGTTGGATGTTGTATTATGGTGATTCTTATATTATTGGATGTTTTATATGAGTGATTCTCATATTGTATCATATGTTATAACGATTCTCATAATTTAAGACATAAATTTTATATGTTAGTGGACAACGGATTCTCATGTATCAAGAAAACGATTCCATCTATTGGATAGATAACGAACCCTCATTTACATAGAAGCGACATGAATTCTATGATAGACAATGAATGGAATATAGAATAGCGATTGAATTAGCACTATCATCGTTTGACAACAACTTTCTACATTTGAATTTAAATTGTTGAATAACGAGGAAGATTCACTAGGAAGCGAGCACTTACGTTGAATGGCTGCAACTTATACTTGATTTTAAATTGTTGTATGACAGTAAGGATTCTCTAGAAAAGGAGTTAATACAATAAATATTCATGACAACGATACATAATCTAACTCCTTGCTAATTTCCTTTTCTAACTGTTAATTCGTTTGTTAGACATCAATCTCATTAAGGGATAGCCCTATATTTAGACAACAATGTCATCATTATATATCATTAGTGTTAACATATTTATTAGCTCTTATTTTGTATAGACAACGAATATGATTGGACCGAATATTATTATGGGATAGCGATATCATTGTTAGAGATATAAGTCCACCTTTATGATAACTTTGTGATAATAATAACAATGTTATTAGTTCACATTCTTGGTCACAATTTGGGACACATTTATGATAATGATAACATTTCTAGTAGTCCACTCCTTCGCACTTAGACATCAGGATGAACAGATAATGGGTTATGGCTGATTGGCAAAGTCGTTTAATAGCTTGCACAATTTAATTTGAGTGATGTCATATTGTGTCTTGTCGATCTGTTGCTTGGGGGCGTGGGTGTAGTCTTCTTGTCAATTTTTTCGATCTCCCAGTGCGTTGAAATTTTTCTTGGGTTATTAGTATGGATGTGTTATGTTGCACCAGGGTTACCGTCACGCCTATCGCCATGAGATGCCATGATTCCTATTGAGGGGATCATTGCACACCCTAATGAATATAGGTGAATGATAACCTGCCCTGAGTCTATGCTTCCCGATGTGGGCATTTGTTCGTTGTAATGGTTGTTGGTACTTGGTTTTGTAACGCCTTAAGGCGTTGGGTTTTGTGTGACGTAGAGGTTTCTAGTTCCTGGTCGTCGAAGCCACTGTGTTGGGCGGTTGATGTTTTCATTTAGCGTGTGGGCATTGTCTTTCTCATGTTGGGAGATTAGTCACTTTCATTTGTCCTTTGATTATCACATGTTTCGTCTAGTTGCATGATGTGCTAATGTGTTGAGTCGCTATTGTCTGTTGCTTGATATGCATGTGTTGTGTTCGTCGTCAAGTTGAGTTGTTTAACAAATGTTGTGTTGCCTTCCAGCTCAATTTTTTTTCACTTACTTGCATTGCTTGTAGTCCTAACGTTGGGGTACGTTACATATGGTATCAGAACGGGTTCAACCCTGTGACCATGGATCGCCATGCTTTCCACTGCAGTAAACCCTTGAGTGTTATCCTAGCGCTAGTTAAAAATTTAAACATATCCATGTGGTGATCTCGATTAGAGGACGCCGCGGAGGAAGACGACAAGGTTCTAGGGGAGGAGGCGCAATGCCTCCAGTAGCATCCATGCCTGAGGGGTGTAACCCCCAGAGAGACGAACAGGTTGTCGGGTAGGAACAGATAGTTGTTGGTGATGTGGTTGGGCTGAGGAGGTATTTTCAGCAGATGTGTGAGGCACTGCTCAGTTGTTTGGATAGAGATGAGGCCATGGCACCGACACCCCTTGACGGTCCATCGTGCGCTCCGATCGGTACTAGTAGCATTCACCGCGAACTCGAGAAGGTCAAATTTTTCAAGTTCTTTGGTGCCCGGATGACAGAGTCGCCGAGGCATAGTTGGAAAATATGGCGATGTGCTTTGCACTTAGCGACTATACCTCCAACATGAAGGTCTGCATGGCAGTCTTTCAGTTGAAGGGGAGCACTCTTCTATGGTGGAAGACGCTCTTGCTGCATTTGAACATGGTCGTCGAAGATGTGTCATGGGAACTGTTCGAGGAACGGTTCCGAGAGAGGTATCTATCAGAGGAATTCGTTGAGAGTCAGCTCAATGAGTTCAACGCCTTGCGACAAGGTGTCCATACGGTATCCCAGTACGAGGCCTATTCTTGGAGCTGCGTCGGTATGATCCGTACCTTTTACTGAGAAACGTAAGGGCAACAAGTTCATGTTGGCCTTAGTGTTAGGATCCAACTTCTACTTCGGGTACTAGGAATACTAGACCAAAGAAAGTGTGTTGGAATGCGGGGAGCCACATTACAAGCATGACTACCTAGTGGAGAGGAGTGAAGCTTCTGGTTCATCCAGATCCACTACCATGGGAGTTTTAGGCAAGGCCCATTGGATTCATGTAGCGGTGAGTAATTGCCAGGAAGAGAACCAATCAACTATGCTCGAGATGTCAGGTACCGTCACTGACTAGACCCTTAGTATTTTCATAGATTCTGGTGCTGTAGAAAGTTTCATTTCTGGGGCAATGCTAAAATGAACTAAGGTAAAGGCAGTCGAACAGAGTGATTTTAACTTTGTAGAAAGGGCTTCAGGAGCCAATCAGAAGGTTGGAGGGAAGTTTATGGGCTGTAGCCTTAACCTGGGAGAATTTGTCACTAGGGCCAACCTATACGTCACGATCTTAGGATCTTATGATGTCGTTATCGATAGGGACTGGTTAGAATCACATGAGGCGATACTCAACTGTAAGACAAAACGATTGAGCTTGGTCGATCGAGGNCAGGGACTTTCCCTGAGGTTCATCTCTTCCTTACAACTATGGAAGAGCTTAAGCAAGAGATGCAAGATTTATGCGATCCTTGCATTAAACATAAAGGGAGTAGTGGAAGGTCTAGAACACCTTCAAGGGGTGAGAGAGTTTGCAGACGTCTTCCCTAAGGAGTTAATTGGGATGCCTCCAGAGAGGGATTTAGAATTTACAATAGACCTAAAACAAGGGACTGAACCGATAGCAATAATGCCTTATCGGATGTCGACTCCAGAGCTACAGGAGTTGAAAATGCAACTGAAGGAGTTGCTGGACTTGGGAATTATACATCCCAGTATGTCACCGTGGGGTGTGCCTGTTATTTTCATATGAAAGAAGGATGGGTTGTGGAGACTCTGTATTGACTACTGTCAATTGAACAAGGAAACGATCAAGAATCAGTGTCCATTGACAAGGATTGATGATCCGTTGATCAGGTGAAGGGTGCAACGGTGTTTTCAAGGATTGACTTGAGATCAGGGTATCACCAGTTACGGATCAAGGAGGATGACATCCCTAAGACCACCTTTAAGACTAGGTTTGGACTTTAGGAGTTTACTGTTTTACCTTTTGGACTGACGAACGCCCTGGGGGTTTTTATGAGTTTGATGAACGAGGTGTTCCATGAATACTTGGACAAGTTCATCCAAGTATTCATTGATGACATTTTGATTTACTCTTGGATGATGGAGGAGCATGATGAGTACTTGCACTTGGTACTACAGTGTCTGTGAGAGAACAAATTGTTTGGGAAATTTTCTAAATGCTCATTTTATCGATCGAAGATTCACTACTTAGGGCATGTCATCTTTGGCAAAGGTATCACCATGGATCCAGCCAAGGTCAAGGCTATTATGAAATGGCCTGTGCCGATGAATGTCCTCGAAGTGCGTAGCTTCATGGGTTTATCGGGATGTTATCGACAGTTCGTTGAGGGTTTCTCAAGGATAGAAAATCCGATTACGAAATTGCAGAAGAAGAACAAGAAGTTTGTTTGGATCGAGAAATGCATGGAATCATTTCATAGGCTCAAGAAGTTGTTGACAACAACACCGATACTAAAGGTCTTTGACATGGATGCAGACTTCTTGGTATGCACTGATGCATCAAAAGAAGGCTTAGGCGTATTCTTGATGCAAGATGTTTGAGTGATCACTTGCATCTCGAGAAAGTTGAGAAGGCATGAGGATAACTATGCAACATGTGATTTGGAGTTGTTAGCCATTGTTTATGCCTTGGGAGTTTGGAGACACTACCTTATTGGATGGAATTTTGAACTAAAAATGGACCACTGTGGACTATAGCACATCTCTACGCAAAGCAACTTGAACGCGCGACAATGACGTTGGTCGGAATTGCTTAGCGAGTATGATTTCGAGATTACTTACATAAAGGGAACAATGAATAGAGTAGTTGATGCATTGAGTCAGAGACCACACATAATTTCGGTGATACCTCTTCAGACGAATCTACGTGAAAAGATTATAACCTTACAATGCGACGATGGATGGTAAAAAGAGGTCAAGGATTATATCGAACAAAACACAATGATGGTACCAAGACTTGAAGGATTTACGTTTGACGACGATGGATTATTGAGATTTAAAAATTGATTTTACGTACCGCCCAATGACGAGTTGAGGAGTTTGATCCTAAACTAGGCTCACAGGGCCACGTACATGGCTCACCCGGGCGTCACGAAGATGAGGATAGACCATAAACCCTTATTCTTTTGGAAAGGAATGAAGGTAGACATATTCAACTACATGGCAAGATGTCTAGAATGTCAGTAGGTGAAGGCTGAACATATACATCCAACAGGATTACTACAACCACATGCTATTCTGGAATCGAAATGGGAGGTCATTTCGATGGATTCCATTGTTGGATTTCCATTGACGGCAAGGAGACATGACTCGATTTTTGTGGTAGTCGACACTCTGAAGAAGAGTGTTCATTTTATTCCTGTGTGTACGATGTATCAGGAACCTGACATAGATATAGTTTTCATCAGTTAGATTGTGAGGCTGCATGGCGTTCATAAGAGGATGATATCCGATCGAGGATCGATGTTTACTATATGATTTTGGACTAGTTTCCAAGAGGCATTGGAAACCCAACTTAACTTTAGTACTACGTATCACCCAGAGATTGATGAGAAAAGCAAACGAACAAACCAAATCTTGGAGGACATGTTGTGTATGTACATGATGGACCAACCTAATCGTTGGGAAGAATTATTGCCATTGGTAGAATTTTCATATAACCATAGTTATCAAAGCACCATTATGATGGTGCCTTTCGAGTTTCTTTACGGGCGACCGTTTCAGACTCCTTTGAGCTGGGATTGGCTTGAGGATTGGGTCTTGGTGGGACTAGAAGCGATACAAGAAATGGAATATCATTGCAAACAATAAGACAATGGATCGAGGAAGCACATAATTAGTATAAGAGTTATGCCGATGCGCATCGTTTTGACTGTAGTTACGATGTTGGCGATCGAGTATTCTTGCGAGATAAACCGCATAAGAGTTCGATCAAGTGTGGAAAGGGTGCTAAACTATCTCTTAGGTTCGTAGGATCCTGTGAGATTGTGGAAAAGAGAGGGTCGTGGCCTATTGACTAGCCTTGCCTAATCCTTAGGGCATATGCACTATGTCTTTCACATCTCTGTTTGAGACATTATGTTAGTGATCCTACACAGGTTTGACTTGAGTATTTTGTAGGTATCGGATGAGAGTGCGCTCACGGTAGATCCGATCCATATTCTAGACCATTGCATTCGATAGCTATGAAATCAAATAGTAGATCAGGTTAAGGTCTAGTGGGACAAATATAGTCCACACTCAGCGACCTGGGAGGACGCATATGATATGCGCCATCAGTTTCCATTTTTGTTTGATAGATAGACTTATGATACTGTGATACACATTATTTCAGCATTTATATACTATGAAACTTCAGGATGAATTTTAGACCAAGAGGGGGTGTATGTAACATCCCGTTCTTACGTGCACTGACCAAACTTATTCTTTGAGGACACTTGCTTGCAAGTGATCTAGATTATTATACTATTGGTTGTTTGATTATGATTATGAGGCATTATGAATATGGTGATATGCTATTTTGTTGTATTGACATAGACAAATTCTATTGACTGGGTTCTCTTGAGTGTGTAGGACTTTGGACCTCGAGGATGCAGAGGCATCAATGAAACCCCTTGGACTCCGGGTCAAGTCAGGGAGTGGACTGTTGGGTTTATTATTTTTGATGTGACATATGTACATATGATTAGATGTTATGATGATTGATTATTTTTCTGACATGATTCATTGATGATGTAGTATGACGATAGCTTTCCGATTAGACTCACATGTGGAGTAGAGGGGTCACGAATGACAACTAGAGACTTTGAGGGAGAGGTGTGGACAATAGCCCTGACACAGCCTACTAGCACTCCCTCCGTGGTTCGAACTATAGGTTAACGATTACCTAGTTCGAGAGGAGCCATGATGTTGTGAGGGAAGACTGCGATAGTCGCTCATGATGATTCTAAGGGGCGTGCAATAAGGCATGGGCCTTTTTCCATAGAGGCCCTTAGTCTCCCACAAGATCACCTAGCGGAGTATTGACTACAAGGGTTTTTTATGTCTACCAAGTCAGTCAAGAGGCAAGTGACACCCTTGGAGCACGTAGTGCGTCCTGAAGGGCACGTCATGCAAGGAAAACAAAAAGAGGCAAGCGACACCCTTGGAGCACGTAGTGCGTCTTGAAGGGAACATCGCGCAAGGAAAATGGAAAAAGATGAGTGGCACCCTTGGAGTACCTAGTGCATCCTGAAGGGCACATCATGATTTCAACGAGTAAGTGAATAAACCTAGTCAGCCTTAAAATGAATGATGTGATAAGTAAGATTTAAAAACAATTTCCCTAATAAAAATGTCGCCCATCCTAGTGAAATTAAAATCTAGGTCTAAGTGACACATGTGGTAAAAAATAATAATCATAATTAAACATGTAACGAGAAGGGGGTAAGAAATTCCATTAATTTATTAAAAACAAATTATATTGGGGGATTGAAATTTTAAAAGGGAAATGATTGTTTTATCTACATATGCTAATTAAATTTTTTTTTAATTAAAAAGAAAAAGTGGTAAAAGGTTGTTTTTCTACACTTGCTAAATTGAGTTTTAGCTAAAAAGGGAAAAGAGGGAAACTAAGGGAAAAAGGGGAAACATAAAGAAAAGGGGAAACATAAAGGAAAAAGCTAAATGTCTAACTTAGTAAGGAATATTGCCTTGGGAACCTACTATTTTTGAACTCTACTAAGAATTTAGTAAGGCGTAAATCATTTAAGATGTGTAAGGGAATATTGGGACACCAAGGAGAGTTTTTAGGAATGCTTTTAGGCGGGTGAGGGAAATAGGAATAATTAAATATTTAATGAAATTAATTTCTGGTGCAACTAAGGGGATGGGTGACATGTGTACGGGGGAGGTTTTTTCTGATTAAAATAATGAAAAAGAAATTAAATGAGAATTTGGGAAATAAATCACTTAACAACTCTATAAAAAGGATGGAGGAGGAGTATGAATGTGATCTTTATGCATAGCGTTACGCTGCTGATTTTTTGTCTTGACTGAGCTTCTCTTGTGGGAGTTGGGATATCCAGCTCAGGTAACGAGTGGTAGCTCGACCTTGCGAGGCGAGCTGGGTGCTAGCTGTTCTCTGGTATAGTGTGCATGGCCCCTTTGCGGCTTGGGGGGCTCAGGGGGAAGAAGAGTACCCCTAGCGTTAGCTGGGAGGTCCCGGTGAGGTCACATAGATCGACAAGCGGAAGCTGGAAAGAGCACACGTGGGACAAAAAATACTGAGCAGTCGCGTTTGGCTAAGGTACGCTGGTTTAAATTGTTACTTGCAATGAAATTAAATTTACACTTGTAATTTATCCGTGCTCAGTTTAATATTTCATTTCCATGCGCTGTGTTGCACCTGCTTCCCTACGATATGGTATTCCCCTTGCTTGCTGTTTTTTGAATGGATTTCCCTTGGCGAACCCAATTTCCGATTTCAATAACTTATCTGTGTGGGTTTTATTGATTGTTATGAAGAGATTGTGCTTTATCTTCCACCCTTATCCCTAGTTCATCAGTCCCTGCCCGAGCAGTCGGCTAGGAGCCGAATCGACGGTCGTCACTTCAGTGTTTAAAGACCTATAGATTCTAATGCCCTGCTTTTCTGTGCATGGATTATGAGCGAAGGATAAATTTTTTCCCAGGTGTCTACCCCTTACTTATCCCCACAGTTGATTGATTCATGGATGAATGAATGTCTTTGCACCTTCTTGTGATTGAGCATCTTTGCGTATTGTTTATCATTTCTCTCTGCGAACAACTTAATAGTCTCCACGTTTTTAATATCACCTCTGCGTTTTTGGATGGAATTTTATGTTCTGCGATTTTAATGATAGTTCCCAGCTCTTGATTGGTAAAATCTCAGCGTTATTAAAATGTGAATGACAACGTTTTAATTTATATATTGATTGCGTTTTTACACTTGAATGACAGTAAATTTATGCCTTGGATAACAACAAAACTTTTACCTTGAATACCTGCATTTTTACCCAATGAATTTAATCGATGTAATTTTGTATGGAGTCTTAATTTCTCTTGATAGATGTAAATGGTAATTGTAAATTCTATACACAACGAATGGTAAATCAATACACAACGAAATTGTATAGAGGTAATTGTAAATTTTATACACAACAAACTTGTATAGATGTGAAATGTATAGAGTCTTAATTTGTATAGAGCATTTGATTTCACCTTTATTATGTATTTCACACCGTGACTCTGTTGGGAAGTGATCCTTTCTCCGTAGAGTTCATCCCCACCTTAAATTTTTTTGACAATGTTCCTAATAACCAGACTGCGTGTTTACCATGAATGAGAATAATTTCGTTTTGATACCAAACCGAGAATGGTTGAATTTTTTATACCAGACTGAGAATGATTGCATTTTTGATACCACCCGCGTCTTTACCATCCTTTGCATCTAGATCTGGAATCATTCCTGCTGTTGAAACCATCCTTTAGGTGTCCACTTCCCTTTTCATTTTTCCCCATTTCGTTTTATCCAACAATATGAATAGACAACGTCTAAACTTATATCATAATGAGTAGACAAACAACGTTTTGAATGGTTTCAAAGACAACATTGAATACATGTATCATGGACTATGATTGAATATATAAATCCTAATGTGAACCTGCGCTCATTTGTTGTGTATGTGAGATTATACACTGTATGCGTTTTGATAGCACGCAACAAAATTTTATGCTTTTAACAATGTCTGACTGCGAATTTAGATCGCTCTAAAACCCGTGAATCTATACATCTATAATTATGACAATGATTTAACACCTGCGTTATCATAGATAAGGATTATATATCTACGTTTGTCATGGAAGCTATTTCGTTGATGAAATTTTTAATTCCCTTGAATGCATTAAACCCAACGCTCTTACTTGACAGCTATTCGTTGATGATGTTTTATTTCCCTTGAATGCATTTAACCCAACACTCTTACCTGGCAGATATTTCGTTGACTAAGTTTTAATTTCCCTTTGAAAGATTTACCGCAGCGACATACCTGGTAGCGATACTTATATTATTGGATGTTTTATTATAGCGATGCTTATATTATTGGATGTTGTATTATATCAATGCTTATATTATTGGATGTTGTATTATAGCGATGCTTATATTATTGGATGTTGT
>JASDQU010034125.1:18852-34874 GCA_032191745.1 Picea mariana | reverse complement strand
TCTTTTTGGAAATTATGAAGAACTTATTTTAATTCCTCTTCAGCCTTCTTCCATGAGATCTTCATTTTCCTCCTCTTCAACAAAATGAGAGAAGAGTAGTGCCATCTATAGACCGCATCTATGAACACTCTTCTATCTATTAAATACAAATATTTGAAATGGTTGGATCCCAACTAAGCCATATATTCAAAAGAGGAGAACATTATGCCCAAATGATCCTTAATTTCCCAAATATTGTTTGCCATTTTCCTTCTGTTTTCATAATATTGGAAGAATTTTGTATTATCATCACCGCTATACAACCAAAGGGCCCGACTCTTTTGTCTCCAGTCTTCTTCCCTAACTGGTAGGATCTCTCTTCTTTTCTTTTTGAAAGATAAAATGGTCTCTTTCTGTGTTGGATTGACAAAACCTCCTTTGTCAGAGTCATAAAGAGATTGAAGAGCAGCTTCTGTTTGGATTATGTCCTTCTCTAACTGCTCCTTTTTCCTTTAGTCCCGTGATTTTGTTGTTTTTTTTTAGAGTTTTTAAACTCCTAGCAAATTGAATCACTTCCCTCTCTGTTTTCCCAATAGGATTCCATACTTCCTTTACTAGTTTTATGAAAATTTCTTCTTTTAGCCAAGAAAAAATAAATTTGAAAGGGCTAGCAAGTTTTCTGGAAGCTCCTGTTATTTCAAAAATAATTGGGTAATGGTCATATACCCCTCCTAACCCTAGCCATTGTCTGAAGAGAAAAGGCTCTTCCACCAACAAGCTAGAGAAAAAAAAACTATCCAGTTTCTCTGCTATATGATCTT
This sequence comes from Picea mariana, assembly GCA_032191745.1. Classification (NCBI taxonomy): domain Eukaryota; kingdom Viridiplantae; phylum Streptophyta; class Pinopsida; order Pinales; family Pinaceae; genus Picea; species Picea mariana. The sequence continues at coordinate 34,074 of JASDQU010034125.1, read as the reverse complement.
CTCCCATTCTCTTATTTCTCCAGGTGGGTTTGAGCCTTATAGGCATATTATCAATTAAATCATCTTCTCCCAAATTATTCACAAAGAAATCAGAAAGAGAATAATCATGGGCCCTCTGTCCCCAAGCCTCAGCCTCCCCTATTGAGAAATTTAGGTCACCTCCCAGAATAAGAAAAAAATATTTTAAAAATGATTATTTTGGGATGTTGTTGCTAAGGACATCCTACTCAATGTGGAAGAATCAATAAGTTTATCATTCATTCTCCCTTAAACTATACCTTCATTACTAATATTCCAAAGGATGGAAACATTATAGGCGTTGAGCATTATAGGCACATGCAAAATTATATTTATAAGATTATCTCCAAGATTATAACTACCCACATCAAGCCCATATTATGTGACCATACATCTTTTTAAAAAATCATTTTTATGGACCATAGACACATCCATGACACCATAGGTTTTACTTAGGAATATTTACATACTATCAAATCAAAATATTGATATTGTTTCCTCATAAAAATTGACCTCTTGAGATATTCCGATTGAGCAAATTGTATTTATCTAAGGATTATCCTCACACAGGTTTGTTTCCCCCACCATTTATACATTAGATTTAGGATCAATACAAATTAGTCTCCTATGCAATCTTGGTCAATGGCTCAACCCCCTCCTCATTTTCCCCATCCCATGAGCTTCAATAAGGGTTCTTTCTCTCCCTTCTCTTATTCCTAACCATTACAAAATCTCTAAGTTACCATATATCCAATGAGTGCATTAATGGCTAACTAAAGGGGATCCATACTGTTGTATATACACATATAACTCAAATCCTCTTTGTGGATGGCATTCACATCTTTGAGGATGATATGGTGCAAGAAATAAAAATGTTTAGATATAGTCCTCAATTTTTCATTGTTTTCCATTAGGATGGAAATAAACTGAGGAAATGTGTCATTTAATTGTATCATATTTCAAAAGTTACTAAGAGCATGATCCATCAATTTTTGCATTTCTCAACCACTTATTGATGAACACATTAAATATCTGGGATTTTATTTGAAATCTAATGATTAACTCTATAAAAATGAGTTCTGGATTTATGACTTGAATTTTAGAAACATGTCACTCTATGGTACAATTAGTGGATCTCTTTGGATGGTAGTGTTGAGATAAATTCCCACTTCCGAAACTTTCCTCCACTTTTCTATTTTCCCAACTTCTTTTCTCCCCTTCTTTTCCCTCTTCTATACTTACCCTTTTTTCCCATCCTGAATCTAAGATCTGCTGAAAGGATAAAAGGGTTTGATCCTAGAAGAATTTTTGTAGAACATCTACTGACAATTGGATTCAACAATTCTTTTATTAATACTGTTCTGAATGAATACGAAGATAATGACTCAGGCAACTAGAGATGCTCTAGAAAATTCTATTGGAGGCCTTGAAGTAGAGAATGCCAAGTTAAAGGAAAGAATCAAAGAATTGGAAGAAGCTTTAATGACTCTTATATTACTTGCTAGTCCTTTAGCAATGATTGGGCCTACCACACCTAAAAATAAATTCAAAGGATCTTCAAGCCTACTCACATCAACCATGGGCTATGTGGAGAAGAACATTAAGAAAATTAATGGAACTAATTATAGAGGCTTGGGAGATGTCAAAGAACATGGTTTCCTTTGGAATGAGGGCACATGCCTTCCATGAATATTTATAGGAGGAATTGAAAAATGAAGAAGTATTTTACCTTGACGCGGTCGTACCCTTCGCTGTGAAAGTTAACAATATGACAGAGTTGAGAAGAAGATAGGAGGACCTCCCTTCTCTGAACTGGATTAAAAAACTGAACGCATGCTGGAAGGAAAATGTTAAAAACTTGAATAACATTGTCCAAGCATGTGACCAAGATGTATTGAAGAAGGAAGAACTATTCAAGAGGCCGAATGAGATAGACCTAGACAGAAGCACCAATGAGGTCCAATACCCCAAATTGATCCTCAACTGGTTGTTCCTAACCAAGAAAGCATTTGAAGAAAAAATTGAGATTTTTAAAGGGTTATCATTTGAAAAGTTCTATGGCATTTTTGAGTATAATGAAGATGACGTAGCAACTGGCTAATGGATTATTTAGTAAAAAATCAAGATATTGAAGAAGATTTGAGAAATATTTCCTTTTATCTAAGATACTTGGAGGGAGAGGTATTCAATATAAAAATCTGGCATGAAATCAACGTGGCACCAATGAGAAGCTACATCGAAGAGTGGTTTAAAAAAGCTATCGAAAAACTGATCGATGAAGGGAAAAAGGCAGTTAAGATGGTTCCTATATCCATCGATAAAAGAAATAAAATGACATAATAAATCAAGTGACAAGAGAGATATACCATCATAGTAAGTTCATATTGATCACATCTTTCTTTCTTTATCAAGTCCTTCATCCAATTACTCCACCTCTTTAAATAGAAAGGTTTAACCGAAGACTGGTAATTTCCTTTTTCTTCTTACCAAGTCTTGTTGTCTTTCACCACCCACTTTCTTCCTTCTACAAACTTAATTCTTATATATATTTTTTATTTATGGTCCGCAGGATCCCCAATCCTAATCTTTATGACAAACACATTTAAATTTCAAAGAATATGTAATAAACTATATATTTTTTTGAAATTTCAAGAGAACTATTTTGGGAACAATCTCGACTCTACTTTGTAACCCAGTTTTCTGAATATAAAGTATTTGAGTTTTATATGTCATTATCTTTTTTTGATCTTCCCATGTATCACTCTCTCAAATTTATCTTATGCATGCAGATCATTTCCTTTTATTTTTATGTGATCATAAATCTTTAGCCAAACTATGATGGATGTGAGGATTTTTTTCTTATTTACTTGAAATGTGTGAATGTGTGTGGTTCCTGGTCCATTCTTAGGAACTTTCTTTAAAAGAAAATAAAAACATTTTCCATTTTGCATCTTTACTTTTTCTTTGATTACCACGATGGACTTCTGTAAAGTCCCACATTCTGAAGACCTAGAGTCCCACAAAAATCATAACAGAGGAGTACCACCTCTATAAAAACGCAGGGGGATTTGTATCCTTGTGAGATAGTCGTTTCATTCCTAATGGATTCAAGCATCAACATTTTTGGTGACCATTCTGGGGACATGAACTGAAAATTCAGAACCTGGCCCAGCGTTTGTGAAAGAATATATGACTTTACCCCAAGGTAATCATCCCCATTTGGAAATTAGATTGAATAATCAACGAAGCATTTTACACCAGTCGTATAATCTGGTAATAACAACAGCCTAAAACCGATAAGAGTTAGAAGGGTCCTAACAGATCTTATTCCAAGAAAAAGAAAGAGAAATCCTTCGAAGACAAAGGAGATAATAATGACAAGATCAAAGAAATCAAAGGCTAGCTAGAGAAGCATAAGAACAAGGTCGAGATTGAATATGGATGAATACAAGGGACCCATTACCAGAAGTAAAAGTAATAGAATCTCTATTCTTAGAAGTGAAAATTATATCCCTAAAGTCTCCCCAGACATGGCAGCGAGAGACGAACAACCCTGAGAAAAGCATCATGAGGAGAGACAAGGAGGTGGAAGAGATGTTGCAAGAAATCAAGGAATCTCGATGTTTGAAAATAGAAGGAGGGTAAGAGATTCCCCTCTTAATATTATAGGTGAGAAACATGAGCTCCATGTTCTCCCTAAGGGAACCTTAAAGGAATTTCTGGAGACAGGGAAATCGATGCAAAGAGGAATTTGTACTGATTTCTTGATGTTTGTGACTTTCATTGTGTTGAATATGATGACATCATGGTAAGGTTGTTTCTACAAACCTTATTAGAAAGAGCTTATGAATGGTATAAAATGTTTCCTAGTATATCCATTCGATGATTTAACGACCTCAAAGCTATGTTCCTAACTATGTTTTCCCCTCCAATTGCTTACCATACCCTCCTCACCGATTTCACCTAGATTGGATTGAGGAAGAATGAAAGGATACACGATTTTAATCTCAGTTTCAATGAGACCTTGAGTATAATTCTAGAAGATAAAATACCAAATGACCTGGTCATTCTCAGTTATTATAAGAATTCAATGCCCCTGAATGTAAAATATGCCATCAGAACATCCCAAATGGATACTTTTGAGGAAGCAATGACTAAAGATATTGAGATGGAATAAATTATGATTGAAATGGGTGCCAACCCTGACATTATACTGGGAAGAGTACAAAGGTAGTTTGGGGGATTAATTATTGATGACCAAGGAACTCACAGCTCAAGAAAAAATGAGGAATACAAGACTCGAGTGGCTCAAAGTCAAGTGACGGGAGGTGTATTTTTCAAGGGGACCATACTTGACACAAATGTTGACCCTGTGGCAGTGCAGGAAGCTGTGTAAAGAATTGAAATTGCACAGATGAATGGAACCATCAAACAAATGCAGAACGAGATAACCAGACTGATAAGGGGAGATAATTACATTCCAAAACCAAGAATTCCAATCCCTGAGCAAAGGAGGAACCCTCCTCCCGAAAACAGAGTGAAGTTTGAGAATACCGATAACCCACAAAGACCAAGGGTTCCCAGACAACCTACTCCAAACGTGACTATTCTGGATGATGTCTATGATGAGAAATTAATTGAGTAAGAAAATTATTACTTACCTGATGAAAGATTTGAAACTATGCAAATGGACGGATGTGAGATGTACATGTATATATTTGGAGAGGGAGACAATGATCCCAACTCACAAGAAAATTCCACCTAGATGAGAGGATTTGTAAATAGACCCAAGAATAAAGGTGACTCTGAAAAGGAAAAACAAAAAGAAAAGGAAAAAGAAAAACAAACGAAAAAGTGTCATATGAGAAAATTACGGATGGAAGTGGAACTAAAAGGCAACACCTGGTAACAAGGACAAAATATTTTGAAGTTATTGGATGATCCATATGAAAGAGATGAAGTCGTCATTACCAGTACAAAACAAATCCAGAGCCCGACAACTGCCAAGCTCAGAGGTAAAATTCCTCCCTTTTATATCTCGATTGAAAATCATGATGTTTCAATACATAATTGTTTAGTTGACACTGGTGCAACAAATAATATAATGCCACTTGAGGTCATGGATGCATTGGGCATGAGTTGCACTAAGTATTACGAAAATGGTGAAAGCATATGCAATTGATTCTAGAAAAGTGCCAGCGTACAGAGAAATCAAATATTTTTATGCTTGGATTACAATAACCCCCCATATCATTGAAGTTTTCAATATTATTGCAATAGACCTTCCTCCAGCATATGGAGTTGTGCTGGGAAGAGACTAAACATCCATGATCGGTGGATATATAATGAAATCTGGAAGTTGTATGATGCTACCAAGAAAAGAGGGGGTGATGATTAAAGTACCTCATGCACCTAGAAATCCCTTCTCTTTCAAGAAGAAGGACAATGAATTGATGGAAGATTATATAGATGTCGGGATTGGAAACTATGATATCCTAGACATGGAGCACAATGAAAGCCTAGAGCAAGTCAATGGTGCAGGAAACCAAGAACATTTGTTTGAAGGCTACTAGAGGATTTCATTCGATGGAGCCTATTCTAAATCTGGGAACGGAGTTGGAATTGTTATTTTGAGTCAAATAAGACTATGAATCCCCATGTTGTAAGACTGGAGTTTTGATGCACAAATAATAAGTCAAAATATGAAGCCTTGGTTTAGGGGACGATCCTTGCACAATAAATGAAAATATAACATATCGTTGTAACTGGAGACTCAGAGTTGGTCATTAATCAGGTTACCCAGAGGTATAAAATAAAAAAGGAAAGACTTAAGCTTTATTTCAAAAGAGTTAACGAGTTGATGGAATATTTCAGTTACTTCCACATTTCTTTCATTCCAAGAGACAAGAATCACAAGGCCTATTCACTAGCCTTGGAGGCTTCATTATCAAACCCAGACGATGTCCAAAGAAAAATTTCTTTCCAGGTAGAAAGAGATTTTCGACCATCCATGCCTGATAATGTCGAGTACTTGCAAGTATTTGAGAACGCTGAACAGATGGAATTTTTTTTGTTAAACGATGATGACGAAGAAGACGATTTCTCTTCTGCCATCCCAAAATATTGTATACAAGATGAATCTTTTTTTATTAAAGACAATCATGCCAAGAACCTCCTTGAAGAAGTTTCAGTTCGAAAAGTGTAAGAAACAAGAAAAGTCAACATTGGAATTGACAAGTCACCGAAATATGTCAACTTATGAGTTGATTTCACCACTGAAGAGGTTGACTAATATATCACCTTATTCAAGGAATATGTTTATGTGTTCCCTTGGACCTATGATGATTTGAAATCCTACGATAAAACTATATTCCGGCATATCATTCCTTTGAGGGAAGAAACAAAACCAGTGAAACAAAAAATAAGGATGATGAATCCCAAGTTGAAACCTCTGGTAAAAATCGAATTGGAGAAGTTGAAGAAGGCAAGGATAATTTATCCCATTAGAGATTCAGACTGGATTTCAAATCCAGTGATTGTAAGAAAAAATACCAGGGAAATCCGGATGTGTGTTGACTTCAAAGACCTTAACAAAGAAAGCATAAAAGATAATTTTCCTTTGCCTAACATGGATTTTATTCTACAACAAGTTACTAGATCATCCTCCATGTCCATGTTGGATGGTTTCTCTAGATATAACCAGGTCTTGGTGGTTGAGGAAGATATGGAAAAGACAACATTTATCACAACATGGGAGACATATGGATATACTAGAATTCCCTTTGGTTTGAAGAATGTTGGAGCCACATTACAAAGGGCCATGGATCATGCATTCAACGAGTTGATAGGAAATTTTATGGAAAACTACCAAGATGACTTGACGGTGCATTCAAAGAAAAGGGAGGATCATATCCATCATTTAATAAAGGTTTTTGAAAGATGTATATTATATGACGTTTCTCTGAATCCAAAGAAATGCTTGTTCGCTATGACTCAAGGAAAATTGTTGGGACATATTGTATGCAAGGAAGGGATTTACATAGATCCTAAAATATTTAAATCAATAAATGAGCTCAACCCCCCGAAATCCAAGAAGGGAGTCCAATGATTCTTCAAAAAAATCAATTTTGTGCGAAGATTTGTTCCTGACTATGCAAGCATCGTAAAGCCAAATAATTTGTTGTTGAAAAAGGAGAATAGGTTCAAATGGACAACATATACTTAGGAGGCATTCAACAATATCAAAGGAGAAATTACCATTTCTCCCATCCTCATCAGTTTGGACTTCCAAAGAGACTTCATTATCTATTCATTTTCTATAGAAACAATTGTTACATTTGTTCTCGCTCAGAAAAATAGCAATGAAGAAGAACTCCCAATAATTTTTATGAGCAAAACCCTACACAAATATGAGTTGAGGTATTCATAGCTGGAGAAGCAAGCCCCGGATCTTGTAAAAGCAGTAGCACACTTTCGTACGTATATATTAAACTCCCATATTATTTCTTATGTTATGTCATCACTAGTGAAGATGCTTCTAAATCAATAGTTGAGAGAAGGAAAAGGGGCTAACTGGTTGGAAAAGATACAAGAATATGATATCGATATTAAACATTTAAAGGAAATAAAAGAAGAAGGTTTATGCAAGCTCATCGCGAATGGGGATTCGGTCGATGGGATTATTTCAATCTCAGTTAGAGAACCATTAGCTGATTTAGAATGGTATAGAGATATTATATTCTACTTAAGGTCTGGAAAATTTCCTGTCACCATGAATCCCAATGAGCGAAGGACAATGAATATGAAGGAGAATCAATACGTGTTGATTGTTGACATACTGTTCAGAATAAATTTTGATGGTATACTAATAATATGCGTCAATGAAAATCAAGCCTAAGAACTAATCTGACAATTCCATGAGGGAATATGTGGTGGACACTTTTCACCTACTGAAACTGCCCACAAAATAATCAAAGCATGATATTACTAGCCATGAATCTTTAGAGATTTGTATGCCACAATAAGGAACTGTTTTTCATGCCAGCAGTTTTTCAGGAAAAATGAATAAATCCACGATGCCTTTGCATCCCATTGTGCTAGAACAACCTTTTTACCAATGGGGACTTGATTTTGTTGGGTCTATTAATCCAAACTATAGCAAGGGGAATTTGTACATTCTAACAACTACCAATTATTTCACGAAATGGTCGGAGGCGGTGGTGTTAAAGAAAGTTGATGCTAAAGAACTGATTAAATTCCTCAAAGACAACATTATGTTGAGATTTGGTGTCCCAAATAAATTTATCACAAAAAATGGTTCGATATTCGTTGATTCAAAGTTTACGAATTTTTGCGGACAATATGGAATCATCATGGGTCAATCATCGAATTATTATCCACAGGGTAATGGCCTTGTTGAATCCACAAATAAAACACTGATGAAAATACTGAAGAAAATCGTTGATAGCAACCAAAGTAATTGGAATTTGAAACTAACAAATGCATTATGAGAAAGAAGAATGACCCCAAAGGATATCACAAGGATGTCTCCATATATATTGGTTTATGGGAAAGAGGAGAAAATGTTGATTAGCCTCAAGCTCAATGCATTGATTTCTGTGGTTAATATCGAAGATATGGAAGATAGTTCACCCATTCAAAGGAGAATCAATTAGTTGTTGAAGCTGGAAGAAGAAATAAGAAAAGCGCTAAATCAAACTTCTCAAAGGATGAAAAACATCAAAAGATATTTTGATCAAAGCACAACTATAAAGAATTTCCAAAAAAGAGAGTTGGTGTTACTTTGGAACAAGGCCAAGGAGAAACTGTCCATGCATGCAAAGTTTGAAGCACTATGGATCGGACCATATGTTGCCGCGAAGATATTAGGATTTAACTCCAATATGCTCCAAGACATGAAGGGTAAAAGGTTGATGCTTCCTGTCAATGGGAAACATTTGAAAGGTTTCTTCTCTTAATAATTTCTCATTTCTCAATGTATATAATTTTATTTTTCAGTTTGTATATTCTTATTTTGAGTCCACAACCCAATGGGCGGAAGCACCCAGTCACAAGAGATTTTTTATTCTTGACAACCCACATGGGGTCATCATCCCATAGTTGGATCTAGTTGTTGAGATCAATTACCACTTCTGAAACTTCCCTAAGATGACTAAGATAGACCTTGCCGGAAGTACCAATGAGGTCCAAGAACCCAAATTGATCCTCAACTCATTGTTCCTAACCAAGCAAGCCTTTGATGAAAAAGTTGATATCTTTAAAGGGTTATCATTTGAAAAGTTCTATGGCATTCTTTAGTATAATGAAGATGACGTAGACAATTGGCTGGTGGATTATTCAGTAAAAAATCCAGATATTGAAGAAGCTTTATGTAATATTTCCATTGAATAAGGAACTTGGAGGGAGAGTTATTCAATATAAAAATACAACATGAAATCAACGTGGCACCAATGAGAAGCTACATCAAAGAGTGGTTTAAAAAAGCTATCGACAAACTGATCGATGAAGGGAAAAAGGAAGTTGAGATGGTTCCTGTAACTGTCGATGAAATCAATAGAAGGACATCAACAAGCAAGTGACAACAAAGAGATACCATCATAGTAATTTCATACTGATCCCATCCTTCTTTCTTATTCAATTCCTTCATCCAATTACTTCACCTCTTTAAATAGAAAGGTTTAACCAAAGACTGATAATTTCCTTTTTCTTCTTATGAGGTCTTGTTGTCTTCCAGCGCTCTCTTTCTTCCTTCTACAAACTTCATTATTATATATATATATATATATATATATATATATATATATATATATATATAGTATTTATGGTCCACAAGAGCCCCAATCCTAGTCTTTATGACAAACACATTTAAATTTCAGAGAACATGTAATAAACTATATATTTTTTAGAAATTTCAAGAGAGTTATTTTGGGAACAATCTCGACTGTACTTTGTAACCCAGTTTTCAAAATATAAATTATTTGAGTTTTATCTATCATTATCTTTATTTGAGCTGCCCATGTATCACTATGTCAAAGTTCTCTTATGCATGCAAATCATTTCCATTTATTTTTATGTGATCAGAAATATTTAGCCAAACTATGATGGATGTAAGGAATTTTTTCTTATTTACTTTAAATGTGTGAATGTGTTGTTCCTGGTCCATTCTCAAGAAATTTCTTTAAAAGAAAATAAAAACATTTTCCGTTTTCGCATCTTTACATTTTCTTTGATTACCACAACGAACTTTTGTAAAGTCCCACATTCTGAAGACCTAGAGTCCCACGAAAATCATAACATAGGAGTACCACCTCTATAAAAACGCAAGGGGATTTGTATCCTTGTGAGGTTTCCATTTCGGTCCTAACATATTCAAGCATCAATAGGTAGGTTAGTACTAGTCAAGAGTGTAATGGAGGCCATTTTGACCTACTAGCTATCCTTTAATTCTATTCCATATATGATGCTTATCAAAATCAGGAAACTAACATTTTTTGCGGTCAATAAAGAAGGAGAATTGGAGCATCCTCCTAATCATATGTGACATTATATCATCAAACTCATTAGGGAGTTGGGGATTGAAGGACTTGTTTATTTTTTCAAAGGTGATAGTTGCAAAAGGTTCCTAGAATCTAATGACAAAAGATGGACTTTGGAAAATAACTTGTACCAAAAATACATTCAACCTCTTTCCATCATGGATTGGAAGTTTTGAACTCTTACTAGGTGACACTCTAGAGGCTCTATTTTTTGGAAATTTATTAAACAAAGCTATGAAATCATTGGAAATTATCTTGATTCTCACTTGGGATCTAGGGGATGGGACTGGTGTTGTGAGTGGGAAATCCCCCTACGAACTACCGCTTAGGGTTTTATCATGCATGCAGAAAAGACCTAAAGATTCCTACTTTTTACCATCATCCCAGACCTAATCCCCATTATTCTTAAGCAAATACATAGTTAAAAAGATCAAGTGAAAATACCTTATTTCTGGCATTTGATATCGATCCCTCTTCACGCTTGGTCTCTCTTTGACTATGACTCTCCTCCCAAGGATGACCTGCATTCACAAAAGACAAACAAAGAACTCCACATGCATTTGATCTACAGATTAATGGGTTAGAGATTTAATCAACATGTACGCAATAAAAAATGAAAACCTTTTATGGGGGGACAGGAAAAGTACTTCTTTATTATTAACTTCACTAAAGCAACTTACAATGATGAAGATGGCCACTGATCCACGAATTTGGTCCTAGGCTCCTCTTTTACTGTGCACCAACTGCTAACACACTTGCTNTTTTCTCCTTTCAAATGGGACCCCTACCCCTTCTTTTATAGGTTATAAAGGGCTAGGTATTTGGTCGAATGACTGGCCATGCATGGCTGAAAGGTTTAGTTAACTTACCCAAAGTTGTGTGTTCCATCAGCGACTTTCCTTTATTCGTGCTTTTGTAGGTACACGCGGGCTGTAGTGAGTCAGCTAGCATGTACACACGTGCAGTAACGGAGTAGGGTGTGTGTGCCTTTAAAAAGGGTGTTTTTAAGAAGAGTTGTTCAGTGATGGTTGGGCAAAGAAGGACTATGAGATGGCCTAATGCCAAGTAAGCATGTCTTCTACAAATTAGCGTTATAACAGATGCCCCCTAATGTGTGAGGTCAGAAGAGCATCTGATGGCCAAAATACATTATTAATATTCACCAACGTATCAAACTAGTGAGCCCAGGGACCAGAAATCGGGAGGTGCCATCTGCAAAATAACAATTGTCTCACCAAGGCGGGCATACCCATGCTCGGGATGAAATAAAATCATGGCTGCCAATCAAATACACTGTAGATCCATGTCATATAACTATATAAAGTGTAGCCGTGAGCAATACACAACAGATCTACATATCGAAATCAAAAAGATATACATGTATAGTATCCATCTTCTAGAAGATGATAAGGCCTGATGGTTGGAGATGAGGTCTTCAGAGCTTGAGAAACAACTTAAAAATCTTCAAAAATTGGGTAGGAGTGTAATATGAGTGTACGAATTCACTACCCAGAGGTCTTCGACGACTTGTTGGGCATGGACTAGAGGATCTTGATGATCAGACTGAAGGCTTCACTAATTTTGAACAAAGACATGATTGGACTTTCGGGATGGCCAGGCATGAGGGAAAGAGACAAAATGCAGAGGGGCCAACTCAGGCTTGGTAAAAAATTCCCTTGGATAATAGCACGACAAAAGATGAGACTCAGGCGGCATGGCATTGACATAAGTTCACGATGCAGGAGACAACGCAAATTATCTATATGTTTGGAAGAATAACCAAACGAAGGAGGACACAGCTCTATGTAGAGAGAAACATCTTTTGAAGGTCATATTAAATACCAGGGCTTGACAAACAAACGAAAATATGTGCTTTATCCAAGGGCGACTCATTGTGTTGCCAATAAAAATAAAATACTTTTCCCTTCCTCTTTTTGGGGTATATTTGATTTTTTTTTTTTACTTTTTTCAATAATTTTGGAAAAAGAATAAAAGAATGTTACGTTACAAAGGAGGAACAAGTGTCACAAACATACTAGTTCGAGGCACAAGGACAAGACTGATGTTCAGAGCAAGGATACTCGAAAAAATCCCTCCAGGGGTCAAGGTGTCAAGATGCGAAGGCAAAGTGCTACAAGGATTGTGTTATAAGACATTCTTCAGATGGTTCAATTGAGAGCAACATGGAGCCAACATTAGGCCACAAATACAGGAATGCAAATGCGGTTAACAAGACACAATGATAGCGTTCTTCGATGTAATTTTAACGAGCCTATAGAAGGTAAGCTCGGTCGTTTTTCATGTTTAGAGAGTCTGAAAAAACATAAAAGGAGACTCCAATGTGGTACCTTTTTCGAAAGTAATCTATTTGGTTCGAAAAAGGGGTAAATTAGCACCGAAAAGACATCTATTCAAAACCATTTTAACAAGTGTGATAAAGACAAGATCACTCAACAATTTTTTTATTTTTAAGGAGTCTGAAAAAATCTTAACTATGGACTCCGTAAGGAATGTTCTTCTAGACCATTTTAATGAGTGTGAAAGAATAAGGTCACTCGACGATCTTTTCAATTTTAGGGAGTCTGAAAAGAGATTAACTATGGACTCTGTGGGGGTTCCTTTTTCATAATTTTAGTCCCTCAGGCCCGAAAAAGGGTTAAAATTGTACCTGAGAATACTCTTCTAGGGAACCAAGGTCCCTAGAGTGTACCTTTGTTTTTACAGTTGACCATCCAGACCGAAAAAGGGGTAAACTACTGCCGGACAGACATGACTTCAAATTTTATTTTAGCGAGAGTGAAGGTCAACAAGATCTCTCGACAATCTTTTCATGTTTAGAGGGTCTGAAAAGGGCTTGAAAGAAGAGCCATTGGGGGCTACGAATCATGTATGAAACTAGTTCAGGTAGAGCATGCTGCTAGGATCAGATGAAGAGTCTCTTCGATAGTCAACTTGGAAAGTCTCCCAAAAGAGAAGAAAACACAAACCACGGTGTAAGTCCTCCCTCGGTATAGAAACCGTAGTCATGGCTTCAAGGATAGCCTCATCTGAAGGCAATTCAAAATCTGAGAAATCATGCAAACGAGGGTTGACGGTCCCAAAGGGTGAAGTAAACTGACCATACTCCATATGACGATGGAGGTTTTGGCCGGGACTGGCAGAGTCTATCAACGAAGAATCATGAGCATGAGGGCTTCAGGATCTACAAACAGCGAGATCAAAATAAGAAGGAGACTCAAGCCCACTTGGACCAAGAGAGGGAAACAAGGGTTCTCATGCCTCCATTGGATAAACCAATGGATCAATTATTGATACCAAGTCTCGAGAGGAAAAACATGATTGCACAGGTTCCTACTCAGACACAATTGAACATCGAGGATAAAATTCCACATAATTAACCCGTGGTGAGGTAGAGTCTACACGAATGATAGGAACATATAAAGGGGTAGTCTGAAACAATTCTGAATTAGGATGGTGATTATCAGATGCCAGATGGTCAATAGTGACAATGCTTCCATTATGAGGGAAATGCATGACCCAGAAGAGCGTAGACACCACAACATTCATAGCATATACATAATCATGCCCGAGAAGCATATTGAGATCTAACATGCCTTGCACCATTATAACATTAACAAGGAGAGTATTCCCACCTAAATATATAGGTAACTGAGGAAGAACCCCAAAATATTCACTAGGACGTCTGTCAAAAGCCAACGGCTAATGCGAAGAAGACACAAGCTCGGGAGATCCAAAGACTTTCCAAACTGAGGAGGATAAAATACTTGCGTAAGCTCCTTCATCCACAATACATCGATAAATCTTTGTTGAATTAACTTCAACCCTTATTTGAAAAGGTGCGGTAGAAGGAAGAAGAGGCTCAACAAGGTCATTCCAATCAAAGGAAACCATCCTAAGGCTTGGAGGGGGTGTGCTGAGAACGAGCGGAATGCCCCCTTGTTCTGAAAGTATTGAACTGGAAACGCTAAAAACATAGTCGGTAGACACTTCACTCCCCAAGAGAGGAGTGGGATCAGCCGAAGACTGCGTCGACGTGACCACTTTCTCAACCAATGGCTACATAGGCTGAGATACTACATGGTCTAAAGGCACCTCACCCCTCAAAAGAGGAGTGGGATCAACCGATGACTGCATCAGCATGACCACTTTCTCAACCAATGGTTGCATAGGCTGAGATACTACATGGTCTAAAGGCACCTCACCCCTCAAAAGAGGAGTGGGATCAGCCAATGATTGCATTGACATGATCACTTTCTCAACCAATGGTTGAATAGGCTGAGAGACTATAAGGTCTAAAGGCACCTCACCCCTCAAAAGAGGAGTGGGATCAGCCGATGACTGCATCGGTGTGACCACTTTCTCAACCAATGGCTGCATAGGCTGAGAGACTACATGGTCTAAAGGCACCTCACCCCTCAAAAGAGGAGTGGGATCAGTCGAGGACTGCATCGACATGATAACTTTCTCAACCAATGGTTGAATAGGCTAAGAGACTACAAGGTCTAAAGGAACCTCACCCGCCAAAAGAGGAGTGGGATCAGTTGATGACTGCATTGACAAGACCACATTCACAACCAATGGTTGAATAGGCTATGAGACTACATGGTCTAATGGTACCTCACCCCCC
>JASDQU010034122.1:0-10139 GCA_032191745.1 Picea mariana | reverse complement strand
CATTTATTACATCCAACTACCATAGTGGGCCTTTATTAATATAGTGGACCTAGTCCACCTTACATTCAATGAACACATTCTCATATATTAAATGACTTCCACTAATAACACATAACTACATTCCCATTGGGTACCTCCCTAGGTACCCCATATTACCTCCCTAGGTATACCACATAATACCTCTTCTCTGCATGGATGTCAAAAAATAAATGCAAGAGAAAGATGACAGTGATATCTATGACTATCCAGTAAATAAAAAATGCATATCCTTCTTGGCGTGCATATCTTCTATAAATTTATAAAATTCCAAGATGATAGATGTTATGATGTATCTGATTAATTGAAATTAATATTAACTAATTCTAATACTCCCAGCATGCATTAATAATACAATATTGAACATAATTAAACTTGTATGTAATGTATTTAGTTGTTGGATACTTATATTATTTTTGAATTTTATCACATCACTTCTATAAGTTGAGGGCATGAACTAAAAGGAGTATTATAGAAAACTAAAATATTGGTAACTGCAAAAGGAAGATTTATTGATACACGTGTGAACATGATGTCTGTAGCTCATATGAATGTCTATAGTTTCATTAAGGTGAGACACAATGAGATAATGCATCAACTGTAATAACAAAATAACAAGTTGACATAGTGAAGATGTTGCAAACACAACAAATAATACTAGTATTGTAATTGTGATAACAAACAAAATCGGTGAACGGTGGTGGTTCATCTAATGGTGAAAATTCTTGAACCGACAATAGTTCATGCAACGATGGTAGTTATGTTGAAGACATTATATTTTGGTTTATCCCTAAGACGAATTTGGCAAGTTTTTCCTAAGGGGAAAATGGACAATTTTTTTAAGCCCATTGTTGTAATGTTTATCTCTGATACCTTTCCCCATGGATGTTTCCTTAGAACATTATCAAGGTTTTACCACATAAAATTTGTGTCATGTTGATTGATATTTTGTTATCTTGCTTTTTATATTTTTCGTAATTATTTTGTGTTGCAATTTATATGATTCTTCATGGGATCACGTTTCCAACAAGTGGTATCAAAGCCATGGTGAGAAGAAGATGATAGACAACACATTCATTAAACATAATATTCCAGATGGCCTTTCCTATGTGAGGTTGGCGATGGATATCAATTGGAAGATGGTCAAAATGGCGGAACTAATTATTCTATTCGATGTCGTAGGGAGAAGTTGACAGAAAAAGCCATTATGATTCATCGGGATGATGATTGGTCTCACGGGAAGGAATAAAATTGGGGACCCTAGGATGTCGAGATTGTGGATTGGTTAGATCAACAAATGGAAGGATCCATTGTTTATGTGTGGTTTTGGTCGAAGTCGTATATTTCTTTGGTGCAAGTGACAGATATAGGACTTGGTCTAGAGGTGAGCGGGCATCCATTATTGTGGATGTTGTGACTGTCGAACTCAAAACTCAACGATGACTCCTCGTCAATGGTGGAAAGTGAAGGTGCTACCGAATGGATATGAGTGACGGCTTGAGGAGTGGTGCCTTATCGAGATCTTGTGGTCGCCACAAGATTTGATCTTGGGGCATGAAGCGATGGAGGATTTCTTACCTAGTATAGATGGAATTTGGCCCTTGAGAGAATGGCAGGGTGAATTCCAATGTCTGTGTTGTCACTGTAGTCAAACCAGTCATTCAACGCTTTGTTTTTTGGTGTGGAGGCAGTCAAGGAATGGATAATGGAATAATGGGAGGTGAGATAAGCCAAGTACATGATGAGTTTGGGGATTACACTGTGTGGTAAGCAACAGACTCGATTTTGGTATGTGTCATCGACCAAGATGAGTTCGTGTGATGGGGTCACTGACAAGGATGAGGTGTAGCTCCAAGACATTGAATTGACTTGATTCATGGGTGTAGCCAAGGGTTCCATCGTGAAAGAGCAAGGATAGGTTCATGGATCTTAATACTAGTGGGGCTACAAAGGTTGTAGTATAGTGACGGAGGTACTTTCAATTGTGCAGAGCCTCAAAGAGTGTTGATGATGAATTGATGTATGATTATGTTAATATGAATGGGCAAGAGAGGATGTGGGAGCAACAGGTAGTCTTCACACGGGATATAAGGGATACTAAGGCTAGGAACATAAAGGGGAGAAATCGACATAACTACTTGGATGCATGTAGGTGGGTGGAGTATAGTCCTTCAAAAATGAAAGGATAGATGAGTCTTGAATGTGCATCATCGATAGGTTGTTCTCTAGATTGAGGGGTACATCCTAGATCAACACTATGGAAAACTATGCTTTGTTTGAACTGAAATGAAGGGGATGGTCCACAATGGTTTTATTATTATTATGAATCCAACAATGGAAATAGATACGGTGCATAATTTAGTTCAGACAGTGACTATAGAAACAACTCCAATAAAGGTGGAGTTGAAAATTTAATTACATGTAAATGAGAATATGACTGTAAGACCTTGTTAGATATACATACCCCTGGTAAATTACTGATAAAGTCTAGACATAAACATAGGTGATATGGGGGGGCATGTCAGATTCCTGGAAATATTGGTTATAAAATTTGAGGGGGGGTAGGACCTGGATAATTACCCCAAGTCAAGTTTAAAAGGGGGGGATGTTGGGTTAAAATTGACTCAATGAAAATTCTATAAAATTCTAAAATTCTATAATGATAGATGTTATGTTGTATCAGATTAATTGAAATTAATTTTAACTAATTCTGATACTCTCGGCATGCATTTAAGAATAAAATATTGAATCTCATATGAATGTCTATAAAGGGTTTGCATGCAAGGAAACAAAGACAAAACATAGTTTGAATATGGTGAGACACAATGAGATAATGCATCAATTGTAATAACAACATAATAAGGTTGCCATGCAAGGAAACTAAGAGAAACTAGTGTAAGGATGAATGACATTTTGGATAGTTGAGTAGTGTAAGATAACAATGAATTATGTACTACTAGTGTCAAGGATGAATGACATTTTGGATAGTTTGAGTGGTGTAAGATATATCACCAATAAATATTTTAAGAGAAACTATTACTGAATCCAAATCATAATCATTGAGTCCAAATCACAATCATCGAAGGAGAAGAATGAAATAACACATTTAGAATGGATATGAGTGACAACTTGAGGGGCAATGCTTTATTGAGAGCTTTTAGTCGCAAGAATCCATGATCTTGATGCATGAAGTGATGCGGGATTTTGTTACCCACTGTAGATGGAATTCAACCCTCAAGAGTGTGGCAGCGGCCAAGATGAGTTTGTGCGGTATGGCCACTGGAAAGGATGAGTTGTAGCTCCAAGACAATGGCTTGACTTGATCCTTACATGCAACCAAGGATGCCATCATGAAAGAGCTAGGGTGGGTTCATGGATCTCGAGGCCGTTGGGGCTGCAAAGGTTAACACAACAACATAGGTACTTGTAGTTCTGTAGAGCCTCAAAGAGAAACAATGACACATTGATGTGTGATTATGCTAATATGAATGGGCAAGAGAGCATGTGGGAGTAGAAGGAAGTCATCACATAGGCTTTAAGGGTTGTCCAAGGCTAGAAACATAAAAGGGAGCAATCAACATAACTACTTGGATGCATGAAGGTGGGTGGAGCATTCCTTCAAAAATGCAAGGCTAGATGAATCACAGATGTGCATCGTCCATAAGCTATTCTCTGGATTGTGGGGTACATCTTGGATCAACACCATGGTCAACTATGCTTGGTTGGAAGTGGCATGAAGGGGAGTGATCCATTGCGGATCTATTATTATTATTATTATGGAGCTACCCATGGAAATGAATATGGTGTGGGATTTAGTTCACATAATGGCTATGGAAGTAGCTCCAATAAAGGTTTCGAATGCAAAGTTCGAGGTGGATTTGAAAATTTAATTTAATGTAAATGGGAATATGATTGTAAGACCTTGTTAAACATGTGTACCCTTGGTAAATTACTGATAAATTCTAGACATAGACCTAGGTGATAGGAGGGGACATGTCGGATTCCTGGATACCCTAGTTATAAACATTGAGGGGGGTAGGAACTGGATAATTACTCCAAGTCAAATTTAAATGGGGAGAATGTTGGGTTAAACTTGAGTGGGTGAAAGAATCAATGCGATAAATCCATTTTAGTTCAACAACGGTGGTTTTCAGTCCCATGGTTTTGGTATCCTATGGTGTTGTGTCAGTGGATTACATGTAATGAAGACCTTAAAAAAAAGGCTTAGGATACTCCATTGTAATGTTCCTGGAGGTGAAGGGTGAAGGTTACAAATATTGGGAACATTTACAAACTATAAGGGAGTACTCAAATAAATGTAGTAGAAGTGGTATCTAAGGAAGCAAATGAAACTACTTGTTTACGGCATCAACAATTRGACCAYATGAGCGAGAAAGGATGTGGAGGTAATGATAAACCGTAAGTTACTTCCAAGTTTAAAATYCTTGAATTTGAATTTCTACAAGCATTGTATTTTTTGGTAAGCAATGTAGACAAAAGTTTAAAACRGGAAGTCATACAAGTAAGGGTATTTTAGATTATATCCATTCATATGTTTGGGAGCCATCCTCTATGGTTTCTTTTGGAGGATCATCATACTTTGTGACATTTATAGATGATTACTCTAGAAAGGTGTGGGTCTATACTCTAAAAAGAAAAAAATGATGTGATTAATGTATTTAAGCAATTCAAAGTTTTGGTTGAAAAGAGAACTGGTAGGTCAATCAAGTGTTTAAGAATAGATAACAGAGGCAAGTTCACATATTTGGAATTTGAAAATTATTACAAGGAATATGGCATCAGAAGGAATAAAACCATATTTTACATTTCACAGAAAAATGGTGTCGTTGAACCCATGAACATGACTCTTCTAGAGAGAGCAAGGAGAATGCTTAGTAATGCCAAGGTGTAGCATATAAAAAACCATTAGTAATGCTACAACTTGCTATCTAGTAAATCAGTCACCAATAGTTGAAATAGACTATAAGATTAATGAAGAGGTATGGACATGTCATTATTGTATCTAATTTTTTTTGGTTGTGATGTTTATTCTCTTATTTCTAAAGATCGACATTCTAAGTTGGAACCCAAATCGAAGAAGTATATCTTTGTTGGTTATGGTGATGGAGTTAAGGGATACATATTGTGGGATCCTATTTCCCACAAAATTATGTTTAACTTAGATGTAGTATTTGATGAATATCCTCTCATAAAATTAGACATAATAGAAGTTGAAATAAAATAGGAACAAGTGCCAAATTATCAACAAATTTAGTTTGAAACTCTTGGGCACTGGTAGAACTTCTTAGTAGGAAATTTTTTGGGTTGCAAATGGTTCTACAAACTGAAAGCAAGACTGGTGGAAAAAGGGTATTCTCAAATGAAAGGTATTGATTTCCTTGAAATATTTCCACTAATTGTTCAATTTTTTTTCTATTTGTGTAGTATTAGCACTAGTTGCTTTAGTTGATATTGAGTTAGAGAAGCTAGATGTCAAAACAACATTTTACAGGGAGATTTGGATGAGGAGATATATATGGAACAACCAGAAGGGTTTTGTTCAAGATCAAAAAAGAGGATTTGTTTGCAAACTCAAAAACTCATTGTATGGCATGAAGAAATATTTCAGGCAATGGTACAAGAAGTTTGATTCCTTCATAGTGAGCCAAAATTTTACAAGAAGTGAGTATGACCATTATGTTTACTTCAAAATTTTAGAAAATGTTATATTCATTATGTTGGTGTTATATGTTGATGATATGCTTGTTGCAAGAAAAAGCATGGTTGAGATCAATGGGTGAAAGGTTTAGTTGGATAGATGTTTTTGATATGAAGGATCTAGGAGCCGCAAAACAAATTTTAGGCATAAAATTACATAGAGACAGGAAACATGGTAAGCCTTGGTTTTCACAATAGAAGTATGTGGAGAAGATACTTTTGAGATTCAATATGAATAACGTGAAACAATAAATCTCCCTTTGGCTTCCCATTTTAATCTTTCTTACGTTTATGTTCTAGTAATAAAGAAGAAAAGGATTATATGTTTCATGTACAGTATGCTAGCGTGACATGAAGTTTAATGTATGCAATAGTATGCACAAAAACATATATTTGATCAGATGTAGTTGGTGTTGTCAGTAGATACATGGAAAATCTGGGTAGAAAGAATTGGGTAGTAGTGAAATGGGTGCTTCTGTATCTTAGAGGAACACGTGCTTATTGTATCACCTATAATGGTTGCAGTGATTCAATATGTGGCTATTTTGATTTAGATTTTGTAGGTGATTTGGAAAAAGGAGATCTGGTTCAGGTTATGCCTTTACTCTTGCAGGTGGACCTATGTGTCTTAACATGCATGAAATGAGGTAATTTGGTTAAAGGGTCTATTGGGTGAATTTGGAAAAGTGAAGGACAAGGTGAATGTGTTCTGTGATAATCAATGTGATATCCTTCTGGCTATATATCCAAATTATCACAATAATAACAAGCATAGTGTGGTTAAATAACATTTTGTCAACCAAGTTATTGATGGAGGTAGAGTTGCTCTTAATAAATTTTATACTCAACAAAATTGTGCAGACATGTTCACAACAGGGATGATTTTAGGGGCTAAATTTCGCTCCTGGGATGATTTTTAAATTTCTTTATTCATGATTGTCGTTAATACCAATTCGATTTCAGCTACTTCACGATGATTATTGTTAATACATCAATTAATTAATTTCTCTGTCATGCCAGGGTTGTGCTCCATCAACGAGATAAATCCTCTAAAGTTGTATTGTGATCTGAGTTACACCGCGTGGTCGTGTACAAGCAAGAAGAGCTACCATGGGCGTGAGCCTCTCCAATTAAGTTGGTACGTAACTGATCATTCAAATAACAACATCTCCTCATCTCATATGTAATGGCGAAAGAGGCTAAGACTGACTCTTAGATTGTTAATGAATGTAGGAATTACAATTATGGAGCAGCAAGGTAGAGCATTGGGTTCGACGAGCTGAATAACCCAGAGAAGGTGGGGAAAGACCCCACCATCGCGTTCAAGACGATCATGTTGTTATGGATGCAGAAAAGAAAATTCCACTCTGCCATAACCTCGAGGCAGGGCTTCGGTGCCACAATCAAATCCATCAACATTGGGGAATGCAGCAGTGGAAACAGTGACGAAGTGAGTAGTAGAGTTAATTACTACAAGCAATTGTGTAGCCAATTGGGCGTGGATCCCAGAACCAGTATCTCCTCTTAAATATCTCTTAATACCTCTTCTCTACATGGCTGTCAAAAAATAAATGCAAGAGAAATATGTGAGTGATATCTATGACTACCGAGTAAACAAAAAATGCATACCCCTCTTGGCATGCATATCTTCTATAAAATTCTAAGATATGCAAATGGTCAAATATGTTTGGTTGGAAGTGGCATGAAGGGGAGTGATCCATTGTGGCTCTATTATTGTTATTATTATTGAGCTAAAATTGGCAATGAATATGGTGTGGGCTTTAGTTCACATAATGGCTATGGAAGTAGATCCAATGAAGGATTCGAATGCAAAGTTTGAAGTGGATTTGAAAATTTAATTTAATGTAAATGGGAATATGATCGTAAGACCTTGTTAGAAATGTGTACCCTTGGTAAATTACTGATAAATTCTAGACATAGACCTAGGTGATAGGGGGAGGACATGTATGATTCACGAATACCCTAGTTATAAACTTTGAGGGGGATATGACCTAGATAATTACTCCAAGTCAAATTTAAATGGGGAGAATGTTGGGTAAACTTGAGTGGGTGAAAGAATCAATGAGATAAATCCATTTTAGGTTAACAACGGTGGTTTTTAGTCCCATGGTTTTGGTATCCCGTGGTGTTGTGTCAGTGGATTACATGTAATGAAGACCTTAAAAAAAGGATTAGGAACCTTTACAAACTAGAAGGGAGTACTCAAATAAATGAAGTAGAAGTGGTATCTAAGGAAGCAAATGAAACTACATGTTTACGKCATCAACAATTGGACCATATGAGYGAGAAAGGACTAAAGGTAYTGATAAAYCRTAAGTTACTTCCAAGTTTAAAATCCTTGAATTTGAATTTCTACAAGCATTGTATTTTTTGGTAAGCAATGTAAACAAAATTTTAAAACAAGTAGTCATACAAGTAAGGGTATTTTAGATTATATCCATTCATATGTTTGGGAGCCATCCTCTATGGTTTCTTTTGGAGGATCATCATACTTTGTGACATTTATAGATGATTACTCTAGAAAGGTGTGGGTCTGTACTCTCAAAAGAAAAAATGATGTGATTAATGTATTTAAGCAATTCAGAGTTTTGGTTGAAAAGAGAACTGGTAGGTCAATCAAGTGTTTAAGAATAGATAACGGAGGCAAGTTCACATATTTGGAATTTGAAAATTATTACAAGTAATATGGCATCGGAAGGAATAAAACCATATTTTACATTTCATAGAAAAATGGTGTCGTTGAACCCATGAACATGACTCTTCTAGAGAGAGAGCAAGGAGAATGCTTAGTAATGCCAAGGTGTAGCATATAAGTCACCATTAGTAATTCTACAACTTTCTATCTAGTAAATCAGTCACCAATAGTTGAAATAGACTATAAGATTCATGAAGAGGTATGGACATGTCATTCTTGTATCTAATTTTTTTTTGGCTGTGATGTTTATTCTCTTATTTCTAAAGATCGACATTCTAAGTTGGAACCCAAATCGAAGCAATATATCTTTGTTGGTTATGGTGATGGAGTTAAGGGATACATATTGTGGGATCCTATTTCCCACAAAATTATCAGCAACTTAGAGGTAGTATTTGATGAATCTCCTCTCATAAAATTAGACATAATAGAATTTGAAATGAAATAGGAACAAGTACCAAATTATCAACAAATTAAGTTTGAAACTCTTGGGCACTGGTAGAACTTCTTAGTAGGAAAGTTGTTGGGTTGCAAATGGTTCTACAAACTGAAAGAAAGACTAGTGGAAAAAGGGTATTCTCAAATGAAAGGTATTGATTTCCATGAAATATTTGAAGTAATTGTTCAACTTGTTTTCTATTTGTGTAGTATTAGCACCAGTTGCTTTACTTGATCTTGAGTTAGAGCAGCTAGATGTCAAAACAACATTTTACAGGGAGATTTGGATGAGGAGATATATATGGAACAACCAGAAGGGTTTTTCTCAAGATAAAAAAAGAGGATTTGTTTGGAAACTCAAAAATTCATTGTATGACATGAAGAAATGTTCTAGGCAATGGTACAAGAAGTTTTATTCCTTGATAGTGAGCCAAAATTTTACACGAAGTGAGGATGACTATTATGTTTACTTCAAAAATTTAGAAAATGTTATATTCATTATGATGGTGTTATATGTTGATGATATGGTTGTTGCAAGAAAAAGCATGGTTGAGATCGACGAGTGAAAGGTTTAGTTGGATAGATGTTTTTGATATGAAGGATCTAGGAGCCGCAAACCAAATTTTGGGCATAAAATTACAAATTTAATTATGTTGTATCCAATTAATTGAAATTAATTTTAACTTATTCTAATACTCCCTGCATGCATTAAGAATAAAATATTGAATCTCATATGAATGTCTATAAAGGGTTGGCATGCAAGGAAACAAAGACAAAACATAGTTTCAATATGGTGAGACRCAATGAGATAATGCATCAATTGTAATAACAACATAATAAGGTGGCATAGTGAAGATGGTGAAAACACAACAACGTATACAAGAAGAGAAGTGGTTGAAGAAGAAAACATAGTAACATTAGCCCATGTTTCTACATTTTAATATAAATTTTCATTCTTAAAATCATCCCCGTATGCATAGTAGGATATTTTGCGTGGTGTAAGATATGTCCCCAATAAATATTTTAAGAGAAACTATTACTGAATCTAAATCATAATAATTGAATCCAAATCACAATCATTGAAGGAGAAGAATTAAATAACACATTTAGAAAAAATTATGGTATGTATGAATGGTTATTCATGTCTTCCAATATCTGCCAAGTACATTGACGAGATTGATGAAGGAGGTGTTCCATCCTTTGTTAGTAAGTTAAGTATTTAGTACTTGTATGA
>JASDQU010034118.1:12003-24611 GCA_032191745.1 Picea mariana | reverse complement strand
GGATTTTAACATTATTGTAAATGAATGATTCACTATATATTTTGTCATTCATTTTCTTCTTAGAAGGAGAGAAAACAATAACCTAGTTTCTTACGGTTTTGAATAGGGAACTTGGTTTATTCAAAATTATATCATAAAATTAATATATATTCAAAATTCTCTTAGACCAAAACTTTAGGAAACCTGGTTAACAACCATAAAAATAGTTATTATAACGAAAAAATACAAAAAAGTTCCATGAAAGGTTGAGGGGAATTACAAGGAGCTAATGGAAGCCATAGTTAACCAAATTAGTGAATACAAAAGCAAAAATACAGGTAAAAGTTGCATAGACCTTGATTATTTCAATTGATGGCAAGAAAAAACCCCAATGCAGTCTGTAAAGAGTTGCTTGTTGAAAAGAGGGTTATAAAATGTTGGAGTAGTGTTTGGTTGGAAGGTCTTGAAAAAAATTATTTCTCTAATTTTAGAATCTCTGATATAAAAAAGCATTTATATATATTCACTAGTTAAATAAGTCTTTCAATATATATGTTTGGTAAATGTTAGCAAAGTTCCTATTTCCAAAAATAAAGTCCAAAAACCATCTCGGTGGAGACATTGCCATGCAGTGACACTTGTTAATAATGGGAATGAGTTAAAATTGTAGTAAATAGATCTCATTACCGGAAAAAATGGATTGAATTTAACTAAAATTCCAAGGATAGTTGAATAAAATTCCAAGGATAGTTGAAGTACGATCTAAATTCCCTGTGTTAGGAAACTTTTGGTATTCTAAATCGATCCAAATACATTTATAAAAATTTACGATTAACTGAAAATTTGATTGATTTATTAATTTGCCGAATTCAAACAAATAAGAAAAGATTAATAATGCACTTCACAGTCATTGTTATGCAAAAATTAAATTTATATTTACCAAAAGTACCATACTTTAAACACAATTTAATGGTTAAACACAATTAAATGGTTAAATAAATAGTGAGAATAGTTTTCATAAGTTGTTATCTATCAATATTGAATAACTTATCACTCACTCTTATTTAAAAAAAATCAATTAGTTTAAAACAAATTAACTATTAATTCATAAAGACACAACTTTTCATTATCTTAAATGCTTCTAAATTTTAAATTATTAATTTATTTCTTAAATAAAAAAAATTAGCAAACTAAAAATAATTTTAAATCTTAATTTATATTTAAATGTTAATTAATATTTATAACCTAAAAAACCAATCCACAAATAATAATAATTAAATAAATAAAAAAATACCATAACGACAAAGAAAAAGTGCTATCTTTTCACGGAAAGAGTTAAACACATAAGAGCTAAAAATTGCAATACTGCAATACTTGACAATTTTGAAATAATATTCTTCTCATTGGTTCTTCGCATAATAAACCACAATCCCCGTGACCGCCATCACCATGAAATTTTATCTTACAAGGTTAATAGAAGTATTTTAATATATTAAAATAAAAATCAAATGTTAATTAGGTTTCAACAATAAAAAGTACTACACCAGGCCTGTAGATTATTTGTATAAATAAAATAAGATTCCAGTGACATTAATAAAGTAACACCAATCCACCTTGATGGGGTGACATCTAGCAAAAGGAGGGAGACAGGTGGCAGACATCGATGGCGGGGGATTTAATACCCCAAGCTGCCACCCTCGACACTATTAATTCCCCATGGTGTTCACCATAAGGGAGATTAATTTAGTGTGCTTGGAGGAGCTCACTAATCAGCGTTCCAACCAGGCCACTAGTACTAGGAGACTAAACTAGTCCCATCAATTTTCAATGGCTTCCATGGCTCTCAACGACGTTATAATCGACCCTCCTGGCCAAGGCGTGCACTTCCACTCGTCATTTGCAAGCTTCCTCCTCGGTGCAGTGCTACTCGGCCCTCCTGGCCTCTTTGCTTGCCTCCTCACGTCCTTTGTATCTTTTTCGACCAAAGTCACCCTCCCTCCCTGGTTCTCATCATGCCTCGGGACCATGGCAAGCCCAGGTGTTCCTCCAAGAACAAGAATGCTTACAGCTGAGACAATCAGCTCACTGCCTCTCAGCGAGCCTTGATTTCTCATTTCAGCCGCTCCCACAAACCTTCAAGTAGCACACATTCCACTCTGTGCATGCCCAAAGAGGAGAACTCAACTCCCTTACCCCAGACTCAAGCTCAATCTCCCCTTCGTATCCCCAAGATGGAGACCTTGTCCCCTACTAAGCATTCTCCTCCACCTCAGACCCAAGCTCAGACTCCCCTTCACATTCCCAAATTGGAAACCCCGTCCCTCACTGGGCACTCTCCTCTGCCACCCCAACCCTCACAGGACACCCACAAGACAACCAAAGAGGTGACTCCACCCTCAATTCAGCATCTTGGCTCGAAGATGAGCGACGCTAGGCCAACCTCTGATCCTCCACCAGGCCCGAGCCTAGTGACAATGGAAGACCCAAGGCCCTCCACCTCCCAAGACTTTCAGCCTCATTCGTGGGAAGGAGGCTGCATAGTGGAGGAGGAAATCCCCCCAATTGGCAACTGACACGCGATGAGGAGGGCCCAATTATCTACCATCTGGTAGCAGAACACTTGGAGCTTCTCTTTGACATTCGACAGCGGTAAGAAGAGCATGTGCATGGACAACGAACAATCCACCAGTGATTAGATCTCTTGTTTGAGGCCTTCTTAGACACCCCTCATAAATCACAATGCCCCACCTGCAAGCAAAAGTTTGTTTCAGTCTACACTACCCAGGGACACCCAGGTTCCCCAAAGACTTGACGCGACCCTCCACTAACTCTGGTTCTTGTCAATTTTAAATTTTCATAATGAATAGTGATTATCTGTTTACTTTTTTTTACAGTTGTATTAGCATCTTAGTAATGGCGGCTCTAAATGCAGTCTGCCTTAGGCTAGCTAACGGGATCAAAGCCTCAATTGAAACTCTTATCTTTTGTTCAATTTTTGTAAATTTTGTAAAACAGAACATCTTCCATTTTAGGGATAACACTGCTTGGAGCCACCTATTCTGGTTTCCCTTCTATGGTGGAACAGGTGGTTTTCAAATGATGCATAAGTGTACACTCATGATGATATAATACAAGGATGTATTTTATTTATTTACAAAAAAAATAAAGTAACACCAATCAAAACAGTATAATATTACTGAGAGGATTAGAATGATGTGGTAGGAATAGATTAATCATCATCATATTATGAACAATATTACTTATACAATGATATGAAATAAATCAAATAATAATATTAGAGGTATATTAGATCAAATACTATTATTGGAAGTCTATTTGTATGTTAATAGTATATTAACATGGTAATAGATTAAATTCTACTAATTAAATAGTATTTATTTATAATAGTGAAGTAATAATAAATAATATAAACAAATTAATGATGATTAACAAATGTTTTATCTTTTTTTAAAGCATTAATATAATGGTTAATTAAATTGTTTTCTTCAAGTTTTAGCCAAAATCATGGCTCAAGATAGGATGACATAATGATGTCAAATCTTGGCCAAATCATTGAGAAATACAAGAAGAAGCCATGATTTTGAGAAGTGCAAAGAACAAAATTAACATTGTTAAAATAAGAAAAACTTTGGTGAGGTACATAGTGAAACTGGCCATTGGACAATTCCCAAACACAAAGAATCTATCGTCTTTGTGACACTAATAGGGTAGACGATAAAAAACACTTTCTATGAAAGAATCTGTCATCTTTGTGACACTAAGAGGGTAGAAGATGAAAAGCACTTCCTCTTATACTTCCCTCCCTATCGCCATATTAGATCCCAATTTAAAACTATTTTCCACAATAAAGACCTCCCTAACCTCCTAAGTCATCAAAACTATGCTGATCTTGAAAGCTTCTCTCAATGCTTTTTGAGCATGTAAATACAATTTTAAAGAAATCTAAGAAATATCTTACCTTCTTAAGGTTGAAAAGACCAATTGGTCTCAGTGGACGTTATTAATTATCATCATCATGATTGAAAAAATTGGAAAGTAGTTTTGAGAGATTTTGATATATTATGAGTTAATATGTTATTAATCTTTGTAGTGTCATAAATATTTTGAAAATAAGAAACCACCTAAGAAACCTATGAGTATTTAAACCACCTAATAAGCCTCTCAAACATCAACTTGCTTAGTTTTTCCTTGTCAATTAAGTTGAGTAATTGTCTTAATCTCAATGGGTGATTGGATGGCGCCTATTTTTTAATTTAATATTATTAATTATCAAGCACTTTAAGATATGCTTATCTTTTCTTCAAGTTTCTTTAGAAATGATATTATCCCAAACTTATTAACAACTAAATTGAGGATACCTCTTAAATATCTTTCTTTTTTGTGTCCAATCATTCTTATTTCCACAATATAGTGCCAACTTAGGTAGTGAAGAAGTTCAACTCCATGGTATCTCCACAAAAGGACTTACTATAAGAATTTATTGCATTACATAAAATTAGGGTAGGCGTTTTTCTTAGATTTTAGCATGACAACCTTTCTTTTATTAGTGTTTATTGACATTCAAGAATAAGAACATTTTTTTTTTAGAATTTCAAGTTGCTTCTTAATATTAGAGGGGGTCCTTCTAAAAATAATAATATCATTGTTAGTCAACACAGTTATGCCAACAGAGGACGAACAACTTCAGTGACCATTCACACAACCATATCAAATATCAACACACCGATGTTTTAATGTGGTAAAACCCCTACGGGGAAACATCCACGACCCCAACCAATGCGACCACTTGGATCAGTTTATTAATG
This sequence comes from Picea mariana, assembly GCA_032191745.1. NCBI lineage: Eukaryota > Viridiplantae > Streptophyta > Pinopsida > Pinales > Pinaceae > Picea > Picea mariana. The sequence continues at coordinate 19,806 of JASDQU010034118.1, read as the reverse complement.
CAAAAGAAAAAGATTAATGAGATATTTTACAAGAGATTTTCTCACAATCGATCACTGGAAAATGACCCTCCATGCTCTTTAAATATAGATCATGGACCAATCGATTGTTAAGCCACAAATCAATGATCATTAAGATTGATGATAATATGAACCGTTGGATGACTCTATGTTGGGAACATATCGTGACCGTCAAATTTCCTAACTACAAATGCATACTAATTCATACTAAAGAAACAAACTAATAAACACACTTTTACCTAACGACACATTAGACCAAGTATATCTTAACTTACTTCTAAGTGTCTAAATATCCAAACATCCCCCCTTAAGAACAACTTGGGATAGGATTGAAGAATTTGCAACAATGACAAAATAGGAGAAGGAAGGAGGAACTAGAGCCTATCCCCCTTTGATGATAACTTCCTTAACTCCTAACATAGATCAAAGTTTGAAAAAATTCTCTTTTGTAAGAGACTTTGTGAAAATGTTTACAACTTGATCTTCTATAGGGAAAAAGAGAAGTTCAATAACTTGATCATGAATGAGATTTATGATGAAGTCCATGTGTAGCTCGATGTGTTTGTTGTAATGATGTTGAATTGGATCTTTGGTGAGCTTGATGGCACTCTGATTGTCACACCAAAGGCTTGTAGGCCAAAGAAGGAACAAACGCCAAATTAGGCTCCTTGGCCAAGATATTTTCATCAAATTTAACATCTCTTGTAATAATAATTTTATTACAATTTCTTTGAAGAAGTCTATAACCTTTGACATCTTCAGAATAACCAAAAAAAATACACTTCTCATGTTTAGGCTGCAATTCTTTCCTTTTCTCATCGGGAATGTGAGCCCATGCTATACTGCCAAATACACAGAAGTGACTTACATCTGGTTTAATTTTAGTCCAAGATTCTTCTGGTGTTATATTTTTAAGAGCCTTTGTGGGAGTGCAATTTACTATGTAATTTGCATAGTTGATGGCTTCTTCCCAATATTTTAGACTTAATCCCTTAGATTGGATCATACAATTAGCCATTTCTTTTAATGTGTGGTTCTTTCTCTCAGCAAGACAATTTTTTATGGTGTATATGGAATAGTGTGTTGCATTTGGATGCCTTCTATAGTGAAGTAACTTGTAAATTATTGTTCACATATTCTCCTCCATTATTTGTTCTTAACCTTTGAATTTGATGTCCAGTTTTCTTTTCTACAAGGGCCTTGTAGGCCAAAAAATTCTCAAAAAATCTGCTCTTAATTTTAATAAGTAAACCCACGTACATCTGAAAAAGTCATCAATGAAAGTTAAGAAATAATTTCACCCAGAAAAAGAAGGAGAAGAAAGTGGACCACACAAATCACTATGCACAAGCTAAAAACGGCCTGAGGTGTGCCAATAGGTACGTTTGTCAAAATTGTCCTGATGATTTTTGTTGAGAACACAACCAGCACAAACACCATCTCTTCATGAAACAAGAGGAAGACCAATCACCATCTATTGATTACATAATTGTTGAAATAAGAGATAGTTTAGATGAACAAACTGCTCATGCCAAAGTTTTTTCAATTCATTGCTATGAGCAACAAAAACTAATGAAAAAGATGATGACCCAAAGTTGTCAAACTTGTACAACCTAGTAATATCATCAACAATTACAAGTTAGGATATTTTAGACCCTTGATTACAACTTGGTGAGATGAAAACTCTACAATTTTACCTTCACCTGAATTAGTGATTTGATATACTGATTGAAAGTTACAAGAAAGAGAACACATAATACATCATTGAAATTACCATTTTCTGTTTGAATTGTTCCAGATCCTTCGATACTAAGAGATCTATCATCACCAACAAATATTTTCTCGGTGTTACATTCATTTAGAGAAAAAAATATGTCTCTATCCTTATCCATATGATAAAGTACTCCATAATTAATAAGCCACTCATTAGAAGAATAACTTGAAGTTGTATTGAAGGAGAAACCAGAAGCAGAAATCGCATGTCCATGAGAGGAAAAAGAAAAAGTAGAATAAATACTAATGTTGTTTTTCTACATCGTTGCTTCTTAAGCTTCCATCTTCTTGAAACATTTGGACTCATCATGACCATATTTATTACAAAAGTTGCAATGTATGTCAGTCTTCTTATTTTTATATTTTTCTCCTTTGTCACCATTAGGAGCGGAAGTTGTCTAAGTGGGTTTCGAACCCTTATGTTGGTCGTTGTTGTGGTGAGGATCTTACTTCTTGGGATTATTGGGTTTATCTTTTTGATGGACGATTAAGGATTTGTTGGAGGTACCTGTAGTGTTGATCACTCTGAAGTTGTATAAGCTTATCTTTCTCTCCAATCAAAACATCACAAAATTTCTCAGAAGTCGGTTTTTTATAAGTTGTCCCTAGATCCTCTTGCATGGCATAAAAGGTAGATACAAACACAGAATATGCACTATCTAGCTTAGAAATAATAATATAGATGCAACGATCTTCTTCTTGTTAGGATATTTAGACACTTAGGAGTTAGTTAAGATCTACTTGGTATAATGTGTTGTTAGGTCAAATTTTGTTTCGTAGTGTGTTTCTTTAGTATGCATTTGTAGTTAGGAAATTCGACGGTCACCATATGTTCTTGACATAGAGTGATCCGACAGTTTATATTCTCCTCGATCTTAATGACCAATAATTTGTGGCTTCACAGGTCCATGATATCTATTTAAATATCATTGAGGTTAATTTGTTGATGATCGATTGTGAGAAACTCTCTTGTAAAATATGTTTGTAATATTTTAATTTTGCATTAATAAACTGCTCCAAGTGGTCTCTATGGATGGGGCCATGGATGTTTCCCCATCAAAACATCAGTGTGTTGATCATTGATTTGGTTATTTTATTGATTATTGAAGGTGTTTTTCTTCTGTTGGAATAATTGTGTTGTCGAACATGGTGTTAGAGCCTCTTTCAAGACCCACCCCTGTTGTAGATCAAGATCATGAAAACAATTTGCCTCATCTCCATTTTCTTCCATTTATGTACATTTATGGGATGATAGGACTGTTCCATTGTGTAAGGAGCCCACATTTTAGTTAGGATCACTTTTCGTTTCACTCAAAAGGTTTATGTTTGCCCAAGATATGGCCATTTCAGTTAGATCCAATGGTATAAAGCCTAAATACACCATTTTTAATTTTTTGCAAAGTATTATTTTGGTTTTATTTTGGTTTTATATTATTTTTTTCTAGGTTGACACTCTTTTATATATGCATTTTATCATTTCCCCACGCTCTGTGTGATCTCGTTAAATCATAAACAGATAGGAAAATGTGCATTTTTTGGGTAAGCTAACTGAGATCTAACCCTTGTTGTCATCAAGAAGTGAAAAATATTTTTTGTTTCAAAAGAGTTTTTTTGAATAGGCTCTCCAAGGCCATTAACAATAACAACAACAAAAGTCCTCTTGCTAAACAATACAATATGTTTTTCCAGACCATTTGGTTAAAAGTTGTCTTATTAAGTAAGAGGTCTTGAGTTCAAGTCTCATCCTCAAATTGTAAAGTGTATTTCACTTCAAGTATAAAAGTGAATCACTATAAGTAGATTTAATATTTTATTTTAGAGTTATTTATTTTGCATGCAACTTTTCTTTTATAAAGTAACTTCATTGTAAAAGTGATCCTGTCATGTACCCACTACGGAAATGAAGATTTTTCGCCGAATTCTCGAGGGTTAGAATCCTAGAGATCCTACGGGGCTTAGCACAGACTAGTTCTCTCCTTTTTCCACCTCCATGTGATCGCTGATCCAAATCATAGGTCAAACAACTAGGCGCCTTTTCGCATTTCGTGACTCAGTGTTATAGGTGAGTCGAGACTTTCAGCTCTGCAAACCCTGAATGTCGAACTGCCAAAGAGCCTTTGATCAGCAATTTTCCCCCTGGTCTATGCCTTGGTCCATAGGTTCTTTTCGGTAGCTCCCCTGTGTGAACAACACTAGGCATGAGCTCCACCTTTCCCAAGCGACCATAGCGCTATGACCAAGGCCTATTCCCAAAGGCGCTTGTCGCAACTCGCCATCTCGCGAGTTCGTGAGTCAAAACTCTCGACTCTTCCTTCCTAATCTTGCGATACCTGAGATCACGAAATGGGTATAGCTCCTTTCTATCAGTGACTTCCATGCGTGACCACTAACTAGGATAAACGCTAGCACCTCTTTCTACTCACACCTTCGCGAGTCAAAGGGTTGATCTCCCGTTCTCTTACTCCGCGAATCCCCGAGACGTGAGAAATNTTTCTCCAGGCAATGTGTGTCTACCTGTCAACCACACGGGCCCCACCTTGGGGTTCTGCCACGTGTTCCTCAATTGTGCCTCGTCTCTTGGCACTTCACGACTTCTGATGTCGAGAAGAGTTCCTCTCAACCTCCGAACCTCTGAATGCGCGATACATGCGATAAGGCCTTGATCCAACGTTCCTCCCATTCTTGGACCCAACGGTTCAGATTTTTCTCCTCGCGATTTCGCACTTCGCGAATTCATGAGTTGGAGCACCCAACTATTGCGCTCTCTTCTTGCAAAACCCCGAGATGCGAGATCCCAAGCTCGAACCTCTTCGGGACTGCCCCGGCCCTAACTGCCTTGCAACCCTGCAAGATCCAACGACTATCAATTGTTCGCCACTTCTATCTCGAAGTGTCTCCACCATCCATATAGCTTCTCCCATGGCTGCTGTTAGGACCACACAATGTACCTTTTTGCCCATACTTTTTTCCACTATTACACTCTTGATCACCCATAGTTAAACTCATATTATCACTTTATCTGATCATTCCAAAGGTATACAACGTCCCTTCTCATTACTATACGTTTAATCTATTTTGTATAATATTTTACATCACTCTCGTACTTAACCATTGATTAGAAATGTATAAGTGCTAAAACAGTTCAAAATGTAGATTAGCATTTGAGGCCTGTTGCCGAAACAACAATTCACAGAAGCTATTACACAGTCCAGGATCGAAGATGCTGAAACACGAAGCTGTTACACAGTCCAGGGTTGTAGATGCTGAAACACGAAGCTGTTACACAGTCTAGGGTCGCAGATGCTGAAACACGAAGTTGTTACACAGTCCAGGGTCGCAGATGCCGAAACACGAAGTTGTTACACAGTCTAGGGTCACAGATGTTGAAACACAGAAGATCGATGATGTTGATTCCATGGTCACGATGCTGAACACAAAGGAAGTCGTGAGACAGTCAGCGGTCAATAGTAACTCTACAACAGTTGCACCGTGAGCCAAGCACCAACCATCGCTCCTACATGAGAATGCTGAAACAGTCAAGAGAACAAATCCCGTGGCTGAAACAGCCCACGATTTGCGGTGCTGAAACAACATCAGTAGCAATGAGAAAGAACTGTTACTCCAGCCGTAACACCTCATTCAACACTTGTAATAGCATTCGGTTGCGTGAGACTAGGACATCATATTCTGGTTTAGAAAGTCGATCTGACTAAGAATAGGACTCAGATATTCATCTGTAATGTTTGATCAATTGTATCGAAGGGATTCCCTCTTTAAATAAGAGGAAATCACCATTCGAGGGATCCAAGTTTTATGTATTGAGAAAGCTTCAGAGGGAGGGACGTACTTCATTTTCAGATTGTAATATGATACATTGATAGATGAATAGAAGACTGTTTTGAGCATCCTTCTCTAGCTTTTTCGTCTTAGGGGAATCTTGTGAGAAGGGAGGGCCCACCGTCTTCACAAGATTCACCCATTAGTTTTATACTGTTTTAGTGTAATTTTTGTTTATGCCTTGATTAACTTTTGTCTTGCTGAAACACTACTTTTAATGAATTCTGNCTTGTTAAGAACTTTAGTTTATTGAATGTTACATTATTTTCACGAAGTTCATAATCATTTTCATTAGTAATCTTGTGTGATGATTTTATGAGGTTTGCTAATTAGAGACTGGGTTAAGGGTTCCTGCTTAGAAAGGAAGGGATCAGAAGGTCCTGTTCTCTGTAGATTTCAATTGTTTCTGCAAGTGTGCTAGTCAGAGACTAGGTTAAGGGTTCCTGCTTAGAAAGGAAGGGATCAGAAGGTCCTGTTCTCTATAAATTTCAATTGTTTATGCAAGTGTGCTAGTCAGAGACTGGGTTAAAGGTCCCTGCTTAATGGAAGGGATTAGAAGGTCCTGTTCTCTGTAGAATTAGTAAGCTTCTAGTTATTTTTCACAAGTGTGCTGATTAGAGACTGGGCTAAGGGTTCCTACTTAGAAAGGAAGGAATTAGATGGCCCTGTTCTCTGCTAGATAGAGTTACCCTTCTACGCATTACTGTTTTCATGAAAGTGTGTTAATCAGAAACAAGGTGCTGAAGTTCCTACTTGGGAGTAAGGGTCCTGTTCTCTGGTTACAGAATAGTTGTTATTTCCTGTTGCAGTTGTTATTTTAATGTAATCCAGGATTCTTTAGATTAATCTTTAAGATCTGCAATAGGTAGGTTGCTTTCCTGTAATTCAAGTCAGAACTTCAGTTCATTCAAGGAAAGTGTGATTAATATAGTTTCCTTTACTACAACTCTAAGTTGCTTTTGGAATTGAACATATATAGTGCGTGGTTGTCTTTGAAATAAACAGACTTCCCTGGGTTGACAATTTATGTAGCACTTGATTGTTTGAGTTAATTAAGCAATTATAGTGACCAACAGTTGCTTCTATGACTTAACTCCCTCGCAACTCAGTGCGATACAACGGACCACGACATTTCAACACTTCTCTACAAAGTCTCTCTGCCGTTCATTTTTGCTCTCTTATGTGCACGCCTGGACGTATATTTTCGACGACCCAGATATATTTCGCTCCAGCTGATCTAACGGAAATCATAGCTCCTCCTTGAGCATGCACTTCTCTTCCTTCTCCTTGGAGGATTTCTTAAGTATCAAAGGTCTCAGCCTTTGCTTCTCTTCTGCGATTTTTGCAGCTAAGGCTCTGTGCACAAACTGGCACTATCCCTCCCGAGCTTCTCTTCTCTGGAACCGTGAAAGATTTCCTTAACCTCATTGATTCCTACAGGGTCTGTGCACACGACAAGGTGCCACCTGTCCTCCTCAGATGGATGGTTGTGATTCCCTTACGACTTCGCCACCTGCGAAGTTGAAAGACTTCCCACTAGGACTTCTGATGTCTGAATCCCCGAAATGGATGATTCCGTGACATGCGTCCTCCCGCAGATGGATGGCTCAAATCCCCTTTTGCTATTTCAGGAAATCTGATGTCGAGTGCCCGAATTCCCAAATGCCGAATTCCCGATATGAACTCCTTCTCGGGACTTTTGCCCCTATTCACGAGGGCTTAACCCTCATGCATCTCCTGACAGATCCAACGGCTGCCGGGTTTTCTAACTAAGATATGACAGTTCAGATCAGTCCCACGTTCTGCACTCTTCCACTACTCCTTGGACGTGGAAAAACCAACGGTCCAGATACTCTCACGGACCTTGAGGGATCTACGGTCCCAATTTCTTCGCCACTCACGAAGATAAAGGAAAGGGGTTAAGGCATGTAACACCCTCATTTCTTCCTCCAACCTAACGGTCAGGAATGATCGCAGATCTTTCGACGAGATCTCATCCATTGATCGATACCTATCCCTACATTGCTATTTTGGGATTTCAAGAGGATCATTCTTCCTTGTATAGGGTTACTAAGACTTGCGCCTTCAAATCCTTTTCCAGGTTCTTAATAAGCTTTCCAAGAAGGATATCTCTGTGGAGAGGCAGATTCCAGGTATTCCTAGGGATGAATAGAG
>JASDQU010034114.1:0-15383 GCA_032191745.1 Picea mariana | reverse complement strand
CTAACATAATCTCTACCGTTAGATCTGCGACCTTATAATGAACGGTCCAAATTTACAATGAAATTACAATATACTTTTATAAGGCAATTTTTGGGGGCTTCGCCCCCGAACCCCCGCTGGGGGCCCGCTTGCCCCCAGACCCCCCAAAAGGGGGGATAGGCCCCCTGGACCCTGCAGAGGGGGTACCCCCCCTCTGCATTCCCTCGCGTGGAAGAGTGTACATACTTCTGAGGTGTAAATATTTCATGGGGTATAAACACGGCTGAAAGCAAGGAAGTCTAAATCAGGAAGATAATCAGGCTCCACAACCAACATATGCAGCTGGCAAAACTTTCGAACTGTACTCACTGGACATTCTCGGATTGATTGTGTGACTTGGTTTCGTTGAGTTTGTAACGCATTGGCATTTGGATTTACATGTTATTTGATCTACTTGACCATTGGTTTCATGAAATTACATAGGTGTTATGGTTAAATCCTTCATATATATCTTTTAATATGATACCTATGTTCATGTTTTCATAACTATTGGCATGTTGATTATATGTTACAATACATTGGCGTATGGTTAAACATTTGGTATCAGTTTTAATTTGTATGTTGATTGGTTGTGAGCGCTGGTTTATACACTTATCATTGGTTTCATTGGTCAGCCAAGTGACATGATTGTTGAACTGTACTATAGTGGATTAAACAGCTATGAGGGCCGACGGTTGTACATTTGCAATAACTATTATGCATGGCAGAGATAAGCTCCACCACCTTCGCATGATGACATTAATGTCCATCCCTTATCCCTATTACACCTATGTTAGCTTGAGGAACCCGTCGTGCACTCTGCTCATGTGTTTGCTATGATCCAAACCCTGAACTTACCGTGTGCTCGGCTCCATGGAACTAGTGGTGTGAATCGATCTAAACGGTAGCCAAGCCTTGCTACTCTTTGACAATGCCCAGAAAGACTTGGAGGATAGCGGTTGGCTCACCTTCATGCAGAGATTTGAGGGTTTTAACTTATTTGTTGCACAACAGTTCACCCTGTCTTTTGATGGCTGTAGAGACAAGGTGGGTGACATCCAGTTAGAAATCAATGAGGAGTTTATTAGTTCTGCTGCAAGGTTACCATCCTCGGGATAGCATTGGTTCAAAAATTCTAAGGTCGAAGAGGTGCCATGGCCACTACTGTTCCTCTTGCGCAAAGTCACATCTTGTGACAAAGGTATGCCCATCTCTATGCTTAAACCGCGATGGCATGATATTTTGATGGTGGTCAAACAATTCGTGACCTGTGAAGGTCAATATGGACTCGTTTTTCTCTACCACCTGTGTTTGTTAATGAATTTTATGGGATACCCGTTGAATATGCCCTTTTATTTTCAGCGTCGCCTATATAAAATGTCGAAAATGTTTAAAAGGGAGAAGGTTGACAGTAGCCTGTTCCACCATGGACTTATTAAACTTATCATTGTTTATCACTTAAGCCTCCATGGTGATAGCTGGCGAGCTTTTATTGCTCGAAATGGTTTTGACGATACAGACCCTATCCAGACTGACAAGCTTGTGGTTAATGAAACTAAGCTTGAGCCACCTGTGCCCTTCCATGTCCTACTTCCTTCTCCTAAACCCTCGGTCGACCCCAATATTTTTCTACTCGACGTTATAGCAGAGAAGGTCGAGGCTATAAAGAGACCTATGAGCAAAAAGGCTAAGGAAAACCCTACTGCTAATGCCAAGGGTAAAAAGAATGCTCGGCTTATTTCAAGAATGGCTAGAAATAAGCCTAAACCCACGGTTGAGAAAAAGCCCATAGTCTTTAGTGAGGATTCAGACTCTGACATAGAACATTTCCTAGCCAGTGAGTATCCTTACTCACAGGGTTTGTGCCCCGAGCCACCTTATGATTTCGTTTCTAATCTTCCCCCTTGCCTAAGGAATAATCCTAGCTACCCTGGTATCAAATTACCTAGTGAAACCCTCAGCAATGTGACCAAACCCTCACTTTCACTTTCGAAGCCCACACAGCCATCCTGTGACCAATGTGATTTGTGGTTGGAACGATACTACATCGACATTCCCCTACTTCAATCAAAAATCCAATCATTGGAAAATCAAGTTGCAGTGTTGACCAGCCAAAGAGACAAAATTCAAGCAATTGATAGGAAGAAAAGGACCATTGGTTCCATCATTTTCAAGAATGTTGAATTGGCCACAGCCGTTGTCAACTCCAAATTGTCATGATTAAGTTGTCTTCTCGTCATATAAGTATGAATTTCGATATCATTTTTGTTGTGTGAATGACCCGGATTAATATAATGATTTGAATTTTGTTTTCAAATAGCTCTGTTTATATTTCGAAATGGCTCTGTCATAATGTGTTCATCCTGTATATTTTTCTCTTTGCTAAAAATAAATGAAATTTCATTTTGGATACATGATTTGATCATTCTCGGTTTAGCCACTGATAGATTTTTATCGGATTTGATTGGTTTTCGATTGGATTTGATTTGTTCATTTGTCTGATTGGGTTAACGAAATTGATGGTTTGCTTTCAATTGAATTTGTTTTGTATATAGTCTGAACAAGAAGTTTGCATGCTAGTTTTAGAATACGATCATGTTTTGATTTGATTTCGTTATGGTTAGTTTGTATGTTGTGGTTATCAAATGATTTCATGAATTTGGTTGTTACGATATTTTAACATGCAGTGTCATATAATTTTCTAAATCTGATCGTTTCCAAGTTGAAAAGAGTGACTCTGCTTTTATGGAAACAATACTCTCATTTAAGTCTATGCAAATGATATTCATGCCCGAATCATGGAACGGTTTGATCCACGACGATTATGTTAAACCCCAACTATTGATTCGCTTGATTGGATTGTTGTATCTTCAGATAGTTTGATCGATTTTATGAATTGTATGCGTATCAAAAATAGATTTGATTACAGTTATGTTCTCAAACGAGTTTGTTAACTCAGTTCGACTTATGTCATTTTGTTAAATTCGTATGAGGAAATTCGGGTAATAGTTGTTTCTAAATGCACTCAAGAAAAGATTTCGTGAATGATCGGATATCTCTTACAAACTCTGTTACCAACTAATTGATCCTGTTATGATTTCATTTGAGTTGATTCACGAGTCAGTTATGATTTAATTTTCTCATGGCTTGGATCGTTTGATATACAGTTATGTCGATTTGGAAATGATCTTGTTTGGATTTGATCGTGTCCCCTGTCTATGAGGCAGCATAACAATTGCTTGTGATTTGTTTTAATTATATCAATTTCAAATTAATATGAAACGATTTCATAACTATTTGATTATGATTCTGTTAACCCGACTTTGTGGAAACAAACGAAACAGAGTACACGTATCTCTGTAGTCATTTGATTGATCTCAATCTTATTTGATTTCGAATGGTATAACAATTTCAACTTCAATGATTCGTTTTCAAATAGCTATTGGATGGTAATTGAATTCAATTCTTTAAAAGATTTTCAATTGATTTTAATGTTGATTCTATGTCTTATTTAGACCAGCTATAGAATCGCAAGATTCTGTAGCTAGTCTATAGAATTAGATTTTTATCATTTTATTAATAAATGATCCTTCTAACTTGTCTATTTTTTACCCTTTTCAGGTAAATTCGAATTGCATGGGACATGTTGGACAGTCTAGGAGAATATTGTGTGTTTTAGTTTTATTTTAGGTTCTTAGTTTAGTCAGACTTGGGATATCTTCCCAGATTTTCTGTAAAGAGTTTGATAACTTCTACAGGGATGTTTTACCCTGTAGAAGCTCTTTAAATACTTATTATTTTTGTAATAAAGATCATCCTCACTTGTGGGAGAACCAAGCTACGGATTTCTAATACAAACTGAGACAGGAGTTGATATTTTTCTACAGCTTTCGCTTTCATGATATCAATCTTTTGTTTCATGTTTATGCTTATCAACTTGCACTTGATTAGTGAATACTTTAGCTATCATAGTCTTTTGCAGAATGATATGATTTAATTAATGTGATCCATGTCTGATTTCTTTCATTAATCTAAAATACAACAATTATTTTGTTCAATTAATGAACGACAGATTTCTCTTCTTCATCAATTGAACTATTATGTATAGATCTTTGCATACAGGTTTATCTAACTGTGAAGATTTATAAATTATAAGATTGTTGTTATTTTTATGTTTTGTTTGTCCTGTGATCATACCTTAAGAGCATTGTATCTTATCATTTATGAGAAGCTCCTGGATAATTCGGTGCGGGTTTCTTCCCTCCGATCAGCTAGAAGATCATCATACACAGGACAAATCTGGAGCGTTTCTCCAGGTCAGTTTATGATTTATTTTCATTAATTTGTTAGTATAATATTAGTATTTTAGTTAGATATATTTGTAGTTTAGATGTGTAGTTAGAATTAGTATATTAGTTGTTTAGTTTAGTTAGTTTTTGTTTTATTTCTTGTTCATAAAATCATAAAATCAGCAAAAAAAAATATCTTTCTCTGTCTTAGGGCAGAATATAAATGAGTTTTCCAGGTTTTATTTAAATCTGTAAATTGTAGATATTGTACATTTTGTGAATAAGATTTATTTATGTTAGTAGTTAGATAATTAATTAGTTAGATTTAGTATAGTGTTAGTTAGTAGATTGTATATATATAACAGTTAGATTAGTTTTGTTTGTTTTAATAGTTAGTTTTAGTTAGATTAGTTTATTAGTTTGTTTATAGTTAGTTTTAGTTCGATTAGTTATTGTAGATTAGTTTTTTTTTTTCTTTCTTAGGACTTTAGATTGGCTAACGGAGCCACTAAACTCGTCAAGGTGGTTCATCCCAAATGGCTTGGGTTATTAGACAACCCCGGACCGGTTCCACTCTTCGAGTTGAGGGACGGTCAAAAACGCCCGTCAACAAATGGCGCTAGAAGGAGGGCATGAACTTAATTAATGGAACGAGGCGGTCACAAGACTCCTCCACCCCCTAATTGCTCACCTATAGTGACTAGAAGCCATTCAAACGATAATATTCCCCTTCAAACAGCAACTACTTCAACCGACGATCCACAGATCACAGTTGAGCCAGCAACCACTAATCCTACAGGTGGTGACATACAAGAGATTGTCCGTCAATCTCTTATAAAAACACATAGTGCCTTAGCCTGTTTGAGGCAACCTAACCATCCGTGGGGACAACCTTTGGACTTCTCCAATATCAGAGAGAAATTAGGAGGCACTAACCTCACTGTGAATCCTATAGATCCAATCTTAAATCCTGCTGCCGGAGGATCTTGGATACCTCCTTCACCACCTCCATCATCTCCTTCCTCTTTGAGAGGAGATTCCTCTAACGAAGGCAATTCCCCTTCTCAGCCTTCCACACCCACTGCACCAATGGCAAATCAGAACAACCCTGCTAGACCCTGGCTTGATCAAGATGATGTAGTTGTACCCGGAGCTCAACATCCTTTTCCTAAACACCCGGAGAAATGGCTTCCCAAGTTTGATCCTGACTCAAAACAGATCGTTGAAGATCACATTAAAAAGTTTATGTTAGCCATAAGACTCTGCAATGTCGAACATGAAGATGTTTTCTGTAGGTTGTTCCCGTATACCTTCGAGGGTAATGCATCCACATGGTACTTTTCCCAACAACCCCATACCATCGTGTCTTGGGAAAAGTTTGAGTCATGCTTTTTGGAAAATTTCGGAGACAGTAAGCCTCTGGAAGTCCTAGTCATGGATCTTTCTAGCTTAAAAATGAACCCAAAAGAAAAAGTTAAAGACTTTAATCAAAGATTCTTAACACTCAAAAACTGAATCCCTGCAGATTCTATGCCTGCTGGGAGTCTTATAATAGCATACTACATTAAATCTTTGCATCAAAGTATAGCTATTTGGGTTAAACGATCTAAGAAAGCCATGTTGTTAGAAGCCTTAGAGGAGGCCAGCCATATTGAAAAAGACATACTTAGTCTAAAAGACTCTTCTAGCAACAAAATCGAGACTAGTTCTTCTTCCAAAAAGAAGATCGAGATCCTTCCCAGACCTACTCAAAGTAAAACACAACTTGAAAGCTCTGATTTAGAAAAATTAACTAAAGTTGTACAAAAACTGTCAAATCAAGTTATAGACTTGAAAAGGATGACCGAAGAAGCTTCCTCGAGTAAAGGGCCTTACAAACCCCGTTCCAGAATCCTTTTCCTACCAACCGACCTAATCCAACTATTGAAGGCCTAAATCTAGAAAGTCTTGAATGCACTCTTCAAACAATTCTAGAAGCCCAAGATAACTTGATACCCCCTAAGGTTCCTCAGGAGGTAGTTGAACAAGAAACAGTTCAAGAATAAGAGTCTTCTCCAAACATTTTTGGACACTTCTCGGATAGCATCTTTCAAGCTAACTTCGAGACAGTACATCCTTATAACACCAGGAGTAAGGCAGCAAACAAACCTTCTACCGAGAATACTACAACTTTGCCTCCGAAGAAATCTAAATCAGCTGAGACTAAACAGAGTAATGTGAACCCCAACTTAGATTATGATGTATTTGAATATCTTAAAAAGTTAAGGGCTAACATCTCTATTTAGGAGTTATTAAAGTTTCCATTTCTGCTACAAAAAATGTTACAGAACATTTCAGAGAATGGAAAAAATGGTAATTCAAGTGCTAACAAGGTTGTGCAGAGCAAAGTTCCTCAGAAGACTTCCACTTAAAATAATCTTGATCCTCAAGATAAAGGAAGCCTTCCTGTAACTAATGTAAATAATGTAGATAAAGTAGCTTTAGAAACTGCGAGTAAAAATCCGCAAGCTACAACTCTTAGTACTTGCAAAAATGTACCTCCTTTCCTATTAACTTTCGAAATATTTAATAGAAACGTGCATAATTGTATGGTAGACTCAGGAGCGTCATCCAACGTGATGCCTTGGTCCGTTTTCCAAAAGATTAACGCTGAAGTTGAACCCTCGACTTTAAAAATCATACAACTTGATCAGACAAATGTTAAATTTATAGGCGAACTAAAAAATGTACTTATTAGATTATCGTCTAACCCCAAGGTTCATCAAGTTATTGATATAATTGTTGTGGATATTCCAGAAGTGTATGGTCTATTTTTAAGTAGGGACTGGTCGGAGAAGTTACATGGTTATTTTGCAATAGATTGGTCTCATCTATGGCTTCCAGATAATGGCAAGCCTAATAAAATCAAAGTAAATCGTGAGCGCTACCTTAAGTTCACGGTCACATATTTGAACGATCCCAATGAACCGTATACACCTTCTACTAATTCACCTGAAGTACAAGGGGTGGACACCTTCTTCGGCAATTTCATGGCAGAGGCTTCACCTATCACCAATCCAGAACAACAATCTGAGATTGTAGCATATATGAAGCCAGCAGCTTCCACGCAACGATCCTATGTACCTGATGCAAATCAAATCTGGTCTCTTTATTTTGACGGGTCAAAGTCCAAAGAAGGAGCCAGAGCAGGCTGCGTCATTATTGATCCGGCAGGTAACAAAACATTGATAGCATGTAGGTTGGAATTTGAATGTACTAACAATACTGCAGAATATGAGGCTTTACTGCAAGGTCTCAGAAAAGCTTCAGATATGAACATTCAAAATCTAACCGTCTTTGGCGACTCTGAAATAGTGGTTAGACATATGAGAGATTCTATCCACTATTTTTCCCCTCATCTCAAAAGCTACCAGTCTGAGGTATGGAACTTAACGAATAAATTTTCCGCTTTCAATATAAATTCCATTCCTAGGATGAATAACTCTGAAGAAAATTTATTAGCTAATGTAGCCTCTAAACTTCTTCGTGCAGAAGGCTTGTCCCCAGACGCATTCTCCGTCAAACTATTGTTTTGGCCATCCATTCCCGACAACATCATGAACTAGAGAGTATTTGAAGACGATCAACAGATTATTAACTTTCTGCACATGGAAGAAACCTTTCAAGGCACGGTGATAGATGAACACACACACAATGACAATTTGTGCAATTTCACGGTGATACCACATCCGAGAACTCCTTAATCTTCATTGGATATGGTAAACTCGATCCCTAAATCTGTAATTAGATTAGAGAAGTTTTATGATTTTCAAGATAAATTTAAAAAGACAGTCAATTGTAAAACCAATAGTTCCTCGTTATCTTATGAAAAAGTAAACTTAGGAACTAATGAAAATCCTCAGTGCATTAATCTAGGGTTGGGATGTTCTCAACAAGAAAAAGCTGCATTCATTAAATTTTTCAAAGAATTTAAAGATGTCTTTGCATGGACGTATGATGACCTTAAAACTTTCGACCCTAACATCATACAGCATGTCATCTCGATGAAGCCCCAAACCTTACCCTTTCAACAAAAACTAAGGAAAATGCACCCCAAACTCAAATTGACCGTTCAAAAAGAATTGAATAAACTCCTAAATGCTAAGATAATTTTTCTTGTTAGGCACACTCAATGGGTTTCCAACCTAGTCCCAGTCCGGAAGAAAAATGGGGAAATCCGACTCTGCGTCGATTTCTGAAACCTTAATAGGGCGTCTGATAAAGACAACTACCCTGTCCCACCCATGGAACAGATCCTTCAATAGGTATCTGGTTCTGAGAGGCTATCCTTACTAGATGGTTTCTCTGGCTACAACCAGGTCCTGATGTCTCCACCAGACCAACTAAAAACTACCTTCCGTACTCCGTGGGGCACTTATGCTTATCGTAAAATGCCCTTTGGATTGATTAATGTTGGTGCCACTTTTCAGAGAGCAATGGACATTGCTTTCCGAGGCCTAATCAATCAGTCCATCGTAGTTTACTTAGATGATGTGACTGTATTTTATAAAAATAAAAACGATCATCTAGCTCACTTACGAGTCGTTCTACAACGATGTCGAAAATACGATATCTCCTTGAATCCAAAAAAATCCATCTTTGCAGTAGAACAGGGTAAACTCTTAGGATTCATTGTGTCTAGTGAAGGGATGATTTTAGACCCCGAAAGGACTCAAGTCATCGCGAAACTTCCCCCTCCTACATAAAAAAAATCTATGCAGTCATTCTTAGGCTAGATTAACTTCGTGAGAAGATTTGTCCCGAGTTTCTCTGAAATGGTCAGGAATTTACAGAATTTAATCAAGAAAGACACCCAATATCACTGGGGACCCCTAGAAAATCAAGATTTTAATGCAATAAAGAATGCCATAATAGATTCTCCCTCTCTCATGAGCCCTGATTTTTCTCAAGACTTTACACTCTACACTTTTGCTTCTGACCGTTCCTATGCCGTCGTCCTAACCCAAAAGAATACCGAAAAAAATGAAGTACCCATTTCCTTTATGAGCTCTGCTTTCAAAGGCGCTAAACTTAATTATCCAGTGGTAGATCGGCAAGCCTATGGTGTGTTCAAAGTAGTTAAACACTTACGGTCCTATCTTTTGAAGTTAAGGACGAAAATCATTGTCCCCTACCCAGCCGTAAGGAACTTGTTAGTGCAGAAGGAACTAGGAGAAAAGAGGGCCAACTGGGTCACCTCCTTCCAGGAGTATGACTTAGAAATCACCCCATCTCAGATAGTGAGAGGCCAAGGGTTATAAAATTTAGTTGTTGATTCAAGATAGCAAGAAGAAAGCGATACGTCAAACCTAGGACTACGTGATCAAAGTCTAATCTGTTGTGCACAAAACCTTGTTAGTCCTTGGTATGACGATATAAGATTCTATCTTGAACATGGATCAGCCCCCCATCACCTTGACCCCGCTAAAAGAAGAGCGTTGAGATTGAAGTCTGCCTCCTTTCATCTGGTTAATGGTGTTCTCTTTCATCAAAATTTTGACAGTGTACTGATGCGTTGTCTTGAAAAAGACGAAGAAGAAAAAGTCTTGCTAGAGTTGCATGCAGGAGAAGCTGGTGGTCATTTTGGTGGTGACACCACTACTCATAAAGTTCTAAGAGACGGTTATTACTGGCCTACACTTTTTAGAGACGCCCATGCCTTGTGTCGTAAATGTATCATCTGTCAGAAAGCATCGGGGCGGTTACAAAAACCATCCTTTCCTTTGCAGCCTATTTCAGTAGATTCTCCTTTTCAGCAGTGGGGCCTTGATATCATAGGTCCAATCAACCCCCCGTCCTCGCAACAACACAAGTTTATTGTGACAACCACATATTACTTTACTCGATGGTCTGAAGTTGTTGCGTTAAGAACTGTCAACACCAGTCAGCTAATTGTCTTTCTAAATTCGAATATTATCACTCGTTTTGGTATCCCTGACTGTTTAGTTTTCGATAATGCTTCTTACTTTTCCTCTCTTGAGATGAGAAAATTCGCTTTGGAAAAGGGAATTAATATGAAATATTCTGCTAGCTATTACCCCCAGGGCAACAGATTGGCAGAATCAGCAAACAAGAACTTGATCAAAATCATCAAGAGAATGGTGGTTGAAAATCACAAAAATTGGCACAATGCACTGCTAAACACGTTATGGGCCGATAGGGTAACGCCAAAAGTTGTTGTAGGTAACTCCCCCTTTTTTCTCGTTTATGGCAGAGAAGCAATTCTTCCACCTCACATCCTTCTTCCTTCACTACAGTTGTCGCAGAAAATCCAAGAAGAAGATTGTCCCCCTTTGGAAAATCAAATTAACGCTTTGATGAAGCTAGAAGAGGTAAGAGCCCAAGCTAAACGTAAGTTAGATCAGCATCAACAATTGGTTAAAAGTTGGTTCAATTCTAATTCTACTTCTGATAGGAATTTCGAAATAGGTGACCTCGTCTTGAAGTGGGACAAACCGCATGAGGGAAAGAGAGAGCACACTAAATTTTAAAACTTATGGCTTGGACCATTTTTAATTGCTGAAAAGTTGGGTCCCAGTTCCTTTCGATTACAGAATATTGAAGGGAAACTTGACACCTATCCAATGAATGGCCAAGCCCTGAAAAGATACTTTGCTTGATAACAACCCTTGTATATTATGTACATATTTTTCTTTTGTTTTCTTTTTCGTTTGTTGTTTTGTTTTTTATTTTTCTTTGAACTTATCAGTTTGTATTTTTGAAATACACATACCTGTACGTTGAGCTATTCAGACAAAGACAATAGAAAATTCCTTCCTTAAAATAAATGCTAAGAAAAAGGTATAAACATCAATGGTATATTTCTGAAATTTATATCTATGATTGAAATGTCTGTTGTTTAAAAGAAGATGGTTGATTTCGATCTCTGAGTAAAGCTTGTCATGATCATCCATTATATTTTTACACTGTCCCTATTCCATAAAGGAATGACTCAGAAGATGTCTCTCTGCCTTAGGAAGTTGTTTTTGCAAATGAAACATCTCTGGATCTAAGTAAAGGACAGTTCTAAAAAATTCTGATGAGGTCTGAAAAAATATGTTAAAATATCATGATTTTCAGCATCACCCCACTCAACTATGTATCTATGAAAAAACAAAAAAAAATATTATTAATAAGAGCTGTGGGAAGTNCAGATGTCAGAGTGGGTTAAATGGCAACCCTGTCGAGGCTATGGACGCCTGCTGGCAGCAGTGGCTCTGTCAACAGTATTGGAGATTTTATCTTTTATATCGTGATTTGTTGGTCTTAAGACTATTATCAGTTTTCATCTTTTGAAATATTGTTGGAATAGTTGGTAAATGACGATGTTTATATGATTTTCTGGTTGTTATTTTTGAGTTGGAATTATCTTTGTTGTCCTAATTTGAATTTGTTCCTTTTGGCAGAGATAACTGCTTCTACCAGTGTGTCGCCATTGTTGGCAGCCAATTCACATTTTTTCACTGTCTTATAAGCTGCCTACACCAATGTTTTGTAAACATCAATTTTTTGTCGCATTTTTCAAATGAACGACACTTTTATTTTTGCGACATTTGCACATTTACCTTCGTTTTTTTTTCACGAATGTAAGTGTGAAAACTTTAGTCTTTCAAAGTCACATTAAAATCATTATTTCAACTGTCGTTGTCCTTTTTGTTGATATGCCCATTATGCTTACATTTCACTTATCATTATGCAGCTGGCAAAACTTTCGAACTGTACTCACTGGACATTCTCGGATTGATTGTGTGACTTGGTTTCATTGAGTTTGTAACGCATTGCCATTTGGATTTACATGTTATTTTATCTACTTGACCATTGGTTTCATGAAATTACATAGGTGTTATGGTTAAATCCTTCATATATATCTTTTAATATGATACCTATGTTCATGTTTTCATAACTATTGGCATGTTGATTATATGTTACAATACATTGGCGCATGGTTAAACATTTGGTATTGGTTTTAATTTGTATGTTGATTGGTTGTGCGCACTGGTTTATACACTTATCATTGGTTTCATTGGTCAGCCAAGTGACATCATTGTTGAACTGTACTATAGTGGATTAAATAGCTATGAGCGTCGGCGGTTGTACATTAGCAATAACTATTATGCATGGCAGAGATAAGCTCCACCACCTTCGCACGATGACATTAATGTCTATCCCTTATTCTTGTTACACCTCTGTTAGCTCGGGGAACCCGTCGTGCACTCTGCTCCTGTGTTTTCTATGATCCAAACCATGGACTTACCGTGTGCTCGGCTCCATGGCACCAGTGGTGCGAATCAAGCCAAATGGTAGCCAAGCCTTGCTACTCTTTGACAATGCCCGGAAAGACTTGGAGGATAACAGTTGGCTCACCTTCGTGCAGAGATTTGAGGGTTTTAACTTATTTGTTGCACAGCAATTCTCCCTATCTTTTGATGGTTGTAGAGCCAAGGTGGGTGACATCCAGTTAGAAATCAATGAGGAGTTTATTAGTTCTTCTACAGGGTTACCATCCTCGAGACAGCATTGGTTCAAAAATTCTAAGGTTGAAGAGGTGTCATGGCCACTACTGTTCCTCTCGCGCAAAGTCACATCTTGTGACAGAGGTATGCCCATCTTTGTGCTTAAACCGCGATGGCATGATATTTTGATGGTGGTCAAACAATTCATGACCCGTGAAGGTCGATATGGACTCGTTTTTCTCTACCACCTACGTTTCTTAATGAATTTTATGGGATACCCATTGAATATGCCCTTTTACTTTCAGCATAGCCTATATAAAATGTTGAAAAGGTTTAAAAGGGAGAAGGTTGGCAGTAGCCTGTTCCACCATGGACTTATTAAACTTATCATTGTTTATCACTTAAGCATCCATGGTGATAGTTGGTGAGATTTTATTGCTCGAAATGGTTTTGACGATACAGACCCTGTCCAGATTGACAAGCCTGTGATTAATGAAACCAAGCTCGAGCCACATGTGCCCTTCCATGTCCTACTTCCTTCTCCTAAACCCTCGGTCGACCCCGATATTTTCCTACCTGATGTTATAGCAGAGAAGGTCGAGGCTATAAAGAGACATGTGAGAAAAAATCCTAAGGCAAACCCTACTGCTAATGCCAAGGGTAAAAATAATGCCCGGCTTATTTCAAGAATGGCTAGAAATAAACCTAAACCCACGGTTGAGCAGAAGTCCATAGTCCTTAGTGAGGATTCAGACTCTGACATAGAACGTTTCCTAGCCAGTGAGTATCCGTAATCATAGGGTTTGTGCCCTGAGCCACCTTATGATTTCGTTTCTAATCTTCCCCCTTGCCTAAGGAATAATCCTAGCTACCCTGGTATCAAATTACCTAGTGAAACCCTCGGCAATGTGACCAAACCCTCACCTGCACTTTTGAATCCCACACAGTCGTCCTGTGACCAATGTGATTTGTGGTTGGAATGATACTACATCGACATTCCCCTACTTCAATCAAAAATCCAATCGTTGGAAAATCAAGTTGCAGTGTTGACCAGCCAAAGAGACAAAATTCAAGCAATTGATAGGAAGCAAAGGACCATTGGTTCCATCATTTTCAAGAATGTTGAATCGGCCACAGCCATTGTCAACTCCAAATTGTCATGATTAAGCCATCTGCTCGTCATACAGGTATGAATTTCGATGTTGTTTTTTTCGTGTGAATGACCCAGGTTAATATAATGATTTGAATTTTGTTTTCAAATAGCTCTGTTTATATTTCAAAATGGCTCTGTCATAATGTGTTCATCCTGTATATTTTTCTCTTTGCTAAAATTAAATGAAATTTCATTTTGGATACATGATTTGATCATTCCCGGTTTAGCCACTGATAGATTTTTATCGGATTTGATTGGTTTTCGATTAGATTTGATTTGTTCGTTTGTCTGATTGGGTTAACGAAATTGATGGTTTTCTTTCAATTGAATTTGTTTTGTATCTACTCTGAACAAGAAGTTTTCATGCTAGTTTTAGAATACGATCATGTTTTGATTTGATTTCATTATGGTTAGTTTGTATGTTGTGGTTATCGAACGATTTCGTGAATTTGGTTGTTACGATCTTTTAACATGCAGTGTCATATAATGTTCTAAATCTGATCGTTTCCAAGTTGAAAAGAGTGACTCTACTTTTATGGAAACAATACTCTCATTTAAGTCTGTGCAAATGATATTCATGCCCGAATCATGGAACGGTTTGATCCACGACGACTATGTTAACCCCCAACTATTGATTCGCTTGATTGGATTGCTATATCTTCAGATAGTTTGATCGATTTTATGAATTGTATTCGTATCAAAAATAGATTTGATTACAGTTCTGTTCTCAAATGAGTTTGTTAACTCAGTTCGACTTATGTCATTCTGTTAAATTCGTATGAGGAAATTCGGGTAATAGTTGTTTCTAAATGCACTCAAGAAAAGATTTTGTGAATGATCGGATATCTCTTACAAACTATGTTACCAACTAATTGATCCTGTTATGATTTCATTTGAGCTTATTCACGAGTCAGTTATGATTTAATTCGCTCATGGCCTGGATCGTTTGATATACAGTTATGTCGATTTGGAAATGATCTTGTTTGGATTTGATCGTGTCTCCTGTCTATGAGGCAGCATAACAATTTCCTGTGATTTGTTTTAATTATATCGATTTCAAATTAATATGAAACGATTTCATAATTGTTTGATTATGATTATGTTAACCCGACTTTGTGGAAACAAATGAAACAGAGTACACGTATCTCTGTAGTCATTTGATTGATCTCAATCTTATTTGATTTCGAATGGTATAACAATTTCAACTTCAATGATTCGTTTTCAAATAGCTATTGGATGGTAATTGAATTCAATTCTTTAAAATATTTTCAATCAATTTTAATTTTGATCATGTGTCTTATTTAGACCAGCTACAGAATCGCAAGATTATGTAGCTAGTCTATAGAAATAGATTTTTATCATTTTATTAATAAAGGATCCTTCTAACTTGTCTATTTTTTACCCTTTTCAGGTAAATTCGAATTGCATGGG